>WYDI02008624.1:0-35792 GCA_009867235.2 Psittacus erithacus | reverse complement strand
AGCGCTGTTCCCAGGCTGAAAGTCAAAACCACAGCACTGCACCAGCTACTAAGAAGGAGAAAAATGACTGCTGCTGCGGAACCCAGGACATCATGAAAATGTAAATGATTCACAGAATTTATAAATGACAGTTATAAATTGTATGCAGCACAGGTGCAAGACCCTGTGTGTGGTTTCTTGAGGGGCGCAAACAATAGAGTAAGAGGCTGTAGGGTTTTGAAAAATTAAAAAAAAATAAAAAAATGCTAGGGCCTGAAGCATGGCAAGAGTCAGAAATGTGGCACAAATCACAGCAAACACACTGGAATTCACAACAGGACAGCTGCTAGGCTCTTCCCCCAGTTGCTTCATGGCATTGCCTTCTGTATAGAGAAGGGGGATAATTAAATTTGAATGAAGAAACCTTAAGTCAGCCTGAATCTTCTTTCCCACCTGGAATGGCAATCGCTCAGAAATCAGACATAGGAAAGTATCACAGGTCTAGCTAGGAAATCACTGGTTTCTGTAATGTTTGGGGATTTTAGGATTTTTTTTATTTTTTTTTTTTCCTGCTACGGTTGTTTTGTCGTAAGGGAAGAAACTGAGAAGTTCCTTCCTTCTGGGAGGGGAAAGTAATAATGGTGGCAGAGTGAGTGGCACACATGTCATGCCCAAAGGTAGGTCTGAACACTTGGAGCACTGCTGAGCAGCCATTGCAAAAATAGTAGGATGTGTTTGCATTTTGCAATGGAGCATTCTGGGGCAGGCGCAACTCTGTTGGTAGCAGCAGCTTGGGAATTGGTTCTCAAGTCTGTAATTGCTTGTACTTGCAGCTGATCCCAGGCTCTTAAAAATCCCTTCCATACAGTAAGGGAAGAGAAATGATCAATACAATTAGTCCCTGCTTACTGCTTTTCAGGCACCAAGAGAGACAGTCTGGGGTGAGCTGTTCTCCAGTGGGCTGTCACATTCTTGCTTTGAGTATATTATTTCAAGCACATTATTTTTAGAGCCTTCAAAGCTGTTAAGGCCCATAGATGCTGGATCAGGGCCAGCTTTGACTGCACTTATAAAAGTGGCGGCCACAAAGAGCTCTTCAGGGCAGTGTAGCAGATGACATGCAGATCTAATGAGGTCCTGGACTATTTTGGGCCAGCTGTGCTTTTCTGTCCTGCAGGGCAAGACAGCTCATGAAAAGTGCTTATGTGCCATTTATTGTTGGAACTAAGGTTGCGCAAAGGAGTGCTGAACTGACCTCAGGAGTTAGCCTTAGCATGGGACAAGCTAGCAAAAGGTAGCAGAGACCCAGCTGTTATACAGCTTCTTTTTCCAAGGTAACAGCAGCAGGATCACATCTCTGTGCCATGCATAATAAGCTCATCACCGTTGCTCCCAAATAGAGAGCAGTTTGTATAGGCTGTTTCCTATACAAACTCAATGATAGCATTATCACTGCCTGCATTATTATACTTTCCACCACTGCTTCTCTCTGTATCAGTAGTCTCCATGAAATATTTCAATATTTTAGGGGAAAGATGAAGCATAATACTAAGCAATACCTCTTCGCCATAACCACTGGTGAAGAGAAGACAGGTGCAGATATACAGAGTTCTGTACTCACTTTTCTATGTGGACTTTTATGTTTGCATAGAACAGTCTAGAGGCCAGGGTCTCACTATAGTTTGGTGAGCAGATATTATCATGGAGTGGTGGATGACTGTCTTGAAAAAGGGTCTTCCATTGCACACTATCATTTTTACAACCTTTATTCAGGAACTATCCAGAAGAAGAGTTTAATAAGCACCAGAGACTTCTTGACTTTACATTGAGAATCAAATTTGACAGTGTGAGAACCTGTTGACTGAAGACTACTGTCAACCATATTGCTGATTTTTGTGAACATCCTAATTTGGTCTCATCTGTTTGTCAGAAGGAACATAAAGGATGTGTTCTGCCAACAGGAAAAAAATGACTGTGGAGGATGTGTCTCATTCGTGTTCTTTGATATAATTTGAGTTGTTGTTCACAATATATGCAGTATTCTTACAGATTAGCCTGTCCAGCTCACATTTATAAACACATTAATGACTGTTCATGGATGGCTTCAAGAAATCCAGCATAATTGAGAAAATTCAACAGATACTCACACTATGGGGTTGCTACCATCTCGTGGCTCTCTCCATACACTGCATTTTTATTTGCTAATTATGTCTGTCTCCTCAAATTAGTGATTTTTTGTTTAATGTACCTGTAACGTAGTATCAATTCTTGCAGGTTTGCAGAACCAACAAACTGTCAGGAGCTGTGTCTAACCTGAACCTTCACACTTTGCTACGGTACCCATATTTTTACAATGCAAAAGCTGGAAATGCTTTTTATGTGACACATTCCAAAGGTGATGCATTCTTACTCCTGCTGCTGTGTTGTGAGTGTAGAAACACTATTTGCTCAGCTTCAATGGCATCCCACATATACCATCTTTGAACTGCCAATAGCAAAAGAATATTTGACTCATGTAGCAGTGAGTTAAGGTTGGCAGCAGTCTCAGCTCAAGTGTGGACAATTAGCTAGCAGTCCTAGTGGAAGTGCTTTGCTTTGTCTCAGTGCTAAAGCGCTGGTAAGGCCATCACTCTCTATTAGCTCACTTGTTGTGACAGGACAAGGGGTAATGGGTTAAAACTTGAACAAGGGAAGTTTAGATTGGATATAAGGAAGAAGTTCTTTGCTGTAAGGGTGCTGAGGCACTGGAATGTGTTGCCCAGGGAAGTTGTGAATGCTCCATTCCTGACGGTGTTCAAGGCCAGGCTGGACAGAGCCTTGGGTGGCATGGTTTAGTGTGAGGTGTCCCTGCCCATGGCAGGGCATTGGAACTAGATGATCTTAAGGTCCTTTCCAATCCTAACTGTTCTATGATTCCATGTTTCTATGATTCTATGAGATAGCAAATCAGGTTTACACACAGATACCTGTCCCAGAAAACACAGCATTGCCTTCCATAAACAAATACTGCTTTATGAAACTTGTGCTTTGAACCTCTGTAAATTCAACAGAAAACACCTTTTTTTTGTCTTGCTACTACTCATGCATTTGTAGATGGCTTGCCTTGCTGGATAATCCTCAGTTTCCCACCTGCATTTCCAAAGTACTTCCAGCAGTTCCCACACGAGCTCTGACACTGTTTCTCTTTTTGCACTGTACCTGCTGATGTAGTACATGTATTGTGTACAAGGCAAAAAGAATTCATGTAGAGAGTCAAAAATCAGTCTGTGCTTTATGGACACCAGCCCCCAGCACAAAGATGCACCATCAGAATTCAGTCTTGTGGCTGACAAGTAATTACACAAATATTACCTTATTCCACTACTTACTGTGATCTCTGTCACAGTACACAGAAGGAAGTGATAAAATGGTCCCTGTATGTTCTAGCTTCCTAAAAGCTGAAGTAAGGCAAGTTAGCTAAAACTGTACTTAGTTATCATGTTAGTTACCACTGCCCTTCCCTGCAGAATTGCAGCTTTGTGGCACTGACAGTTTTTCTAGAAAATATGAACTAAGATCATTGTTTCCTGGGTGAACATTCAAGATCTGGAGAGAGCTTTTGTAAACTTCACCCTGTTTTATGTATCTGTATTGGACTAGCCATGTGCTGAGCATAATAGATTATGCCTTTCAGTGCCCTCATTAGGGGAAAAAATCATTATTGTTCTGATTTGTTGAGAAATAGAGAAAATCGACTTTGACTTCAACTGCGCACAGGAGGCTAGGACCTGCACTTTCTGAATTTCAGTAAAATAGGCCTAAGTATTGCAAGTGCCAGTCCATGTTCTAGGAAAAACAGGTTCAGCCTTTGACTTGTGTGTGACTTTATACCTATGCACAAGGTTGCAGCAAATGCTTTCAAATCTGGCATCCTTTACTGCATATGCAATTAGTATCATAGGAATCTGTCTATTGCTGTAACATCTATGGGAAAGAACGTGTGGCATTCCTTTTACTGGTTTACACATATTGAAGCTAAAAAGGTTGAAAATAAGGGACTTAGTCTTTCATATATTATTTTGGAAGAGAAAAGAATGAGTTAATTCTTGCTACACAGGTATCCATGGTGAATCATCAAGAGTGAATACAGCCATTGCTGGCAGATACTACTTTTCCTGAGAAAATGGCAGCAACCAGTACTGAAGAGTAACATTAATCAACGAACCTTCTGAAGTCACCTTCATATCCTGTGAATGAAAAATCTATTTCTCAGAGCAGGACTAGGGAACTGTCAATATATCAAAGACACAGAAGCAAGGTGAATGGAGACAAGTCACACAGTGAAGCTGACAGTTAATCTGATAAGGATCCTGGGCAGAGATAGCCAGCTCGTCAATGCCTCTTTGGCTAAGGTGACATTTTACTACCTTTGCAGATGATAGGTAGATGTTGATTTTTTCTAGCAAGACCAGTGTCCCTGGCTGTAATTCTTACAGTCAGCATGGGTTTCCCATGAAGCTGTATGTTCTCACATCAGAGCATACTGGGCATTTTCTCTAGATAAGGCTGTGCAGTAAAGCAAGAGATGATACTCTGAGACAGCGACTGCAGAGCTGAAGAAGGTACAAGGATGCTACCATTTAGGGAAGCAATGTCAGGGCAAGCATCCAGGGTTACTCAGAGAGAGCTAGAAAAGTCAAAGAAAACCCCTTATCATTGACCTGTGATAACATGTCTGTGCTTTGGTAATGCAAACTGCAGATTTCAGTTGAGAACCATTGTATAGACAAATGAACTCTTCTCTGCTTCCTATTTGTTGCTTGTTTGTTTGTGAATGACTTATTTTGATTTAACCTGACAATGTGATTACCTAAATAAAAGGTTTCTATCTCTGCAAATGCACAGATGAGTTGGAATCCTTTCAGAAGGATTTCTTTTAAAACGGAAGTAGAAAATACCACCTAATACTAATTCCTATATAAGCACATTATTACTCCCATTTCCAAATAGCAGCTGCATTCCAGCTCAATACAAAGCACTGTGCATAAATTCAGTTAAAGAGTTAAGAGAATTAAAACACGCATAACACTAAGCATGCTGCTTGATCTAAGTAGTAAATAGTAATGTCAATTTTTGTGGTATATGTATTAGAAAATTCTCACTTCATAAGTGAATTTCAGAGCTTATGTAGATTCATTTGTTTGTGAAAGGATTAGGTTTTATTCAGTGTTTCAGCCTGCACGCATTTTAATTTAAGACTCATAGGATATATATTCTAAAGGCCAAATGACATCATTAAGTTGCACATCTGTTAAAATGCAGGCCACAGAATGGCGACTGGACAGCCTGTAAACTTGTTTGGTAAAATATCAGATCCTGAATGTGCGTTTAAGTCGGTATGCACTTACAAAAATACATATGTACACATATTGTGCAGAAGAAAAGATACAGTTCATATTACTTTTTGTCCGCTATTGAGGAATGTGTTGCAAATACAATCTTTCATATCCTGTAATAACTTCTCACCTCTGAAGCACAAAATGTGGATTTAAGAAGCTCTCCCTTGAAAGCAGGAGATGAGGTAGGGGAGATAATTCATCTCCCAGCAGCTGCCTTCGGCATCTTAGCCATCTCTGGTTTTGGTGAATAGCCTTGACTTAATGACATTTAAAACATAAAATGAGACCCTGTTGTGCTTTCATGCGAATTCATTTTAGTAATTTTATAAATGTTTTGGATGCTTTGACTACAAAATTTCATTGCTTCCAGTCAGACCACACCTTCAAAGGTAGGATCCTCAAACTCTACAATGTGTAACATTGCACAGATTGTCAAAAGTAGAGAGAGATGACTGGCAAGTTAAGTTTGTGGCATATGGAAAGAAGAGAATGCTTCAAACCTTTAACTTCATTGGATGCTCTGGGGAGTTAGACCTCCATTGCTTAGGATCTTTAGGAGTAATAGCAAACTAAAGCAGTTGACCTTACTCCTACCAAGACATAGCTAATGCCTTTCTTGAGTAGTCAGAATATTTGTGGAGCTCATATTTAACAATCTTTGGGAATACATGTGTTCAGATAGGAATGCTTTAGTGTACATGAGGAAATTTAGTTACAGCAGTTGTGCATTACCTGTGCATTTGTATGTATGAACGAGTAACCAGAAAGAAGGTCAGGAAAAAAAAGCCTGACAAATCTGTGGGTGAACTCTTCAGGATCAAGATCATCAAACTGCTGGTTTTGCAAAGAGTAATAAGAAATTATTTTTCTCTTCTGACTGTAATTCACTTTCTCACAAGAATAAAAGGCAGAAAACTTTGAAATTTGAAGTAAAGGCTATATCCATATCTCTCACACGTGTTTAAACAGTGCAGATCAAAGAACAGATCAGCTGCTTGCATGATCAACTGACCTTACAATTACAGTTGCTATCCATTTTACAGGCACTCGGGAATTCAGGCAACATACAAGATTGCATGGAATCAAGGAAAAGAAAGCACTTTCTGTCTTATAGATGTACTCTACACCTAAGCAGCTAACACATCTTAATTAGCTAATAAACTTTCAGAAGGACCTGACTAATCAAGCAGGGCTTATTTAGCAGGGCCTGACCTATCTCTTCTTAATAGTCACAACATGGCACTTAAAAATGCTCTAGCTCTTTCCCCAGATGTTAGCAAGGTAAGTAATTAGCATCCTTGTACTTCAGTTAATGAGAAAAGAGCAATTTAGAATCAGAATTTTTTTTATAATAGAAAGGAGAAAGAGGTCTTGAAGAGAGGGGAAAGGTTTAGCATTAGCTTTGGTCATTCCTGCATTTCTACTCTGCTCTTGTGAGACCCCACTTGGAGTATGTGTGCAGTTCTGGTGCCCTCAACATAAGAAGGACATGGAACTGTTGGAACAAGTGCAGAGGAGGGCCACGAGGATGATCAGGGGACTGGAGCACCTCCCATATGAAGACAGGCTGAGAAAGTTGGGGCTGTTCAGCCTGGAGAAGAGAAGGCTGCGTGGAGACCTCAGAGCAGCCTTCCAGTATCTGAAGAGGGCCTATAAGGATGCTGGGGGGGGACTCTTCATTAGGGACGGTAGTGATAGGACAAGGGGGAATGGGTTTATACTTAAACAGGGGAAGTTCAGGTTAGATATAAGGAAGAAGTTCTTTATTGTAAGGATGGTGATGCACTGGAATGGGCTGCCCAAGGAAGCTGTGAATGTTCCATCCCTGGCAGTGTTCAAGGCCAGGTCTGGACACAGCCCGGCGCAACATGTCTAGTGTGAGGCATCCCTGCCCATGACAGGGAGGTTGGAATTAGATGATTTTAAGGTCCTTTCCAACCTTAGCTATCCTATGATTCTATGAGGCTTGGAGGTATCAGAAACACCACATAAAGCACACACACACAACATTGGGCTCAGAAAACCTAAAAACTGTAGATCGTACGTGTCAAACAATTGCATGCCAAGTCACCTCTTGGAAGCACAGGGCTCCCACACTTCAGAACACTCTTTCCCATAAATTAACTCTCCTGGTTTATTTGTCTGGGAGTTCAAAAAACCCCCAGATGTACTATATCCATAGCATCAACTGCAAAGCACTTTGTAGTTTGGCTATTTTCTCTTTAGGGACATTTTAATGTCTATCAAAACCTATCACAGTTTCTGTGCAGAGTCCTAGAAACTGACAAAACTTGTATAATAAAGGCATTCTGAATAGTGTTACCTTTCATGGATAACACTGAATTTCAAAAAAATATGCGCCACCATCAGTTTTAATATTTCTGACACAGATAAAACTACATTTGTTCCTTTACCATTGATTAATTTGCTGACTCGCAATTTTGGCACATGAATGCACCCTGATTTCAGTGCTATGCTAGTATATGTATATGTCAATAATCACACATCTACTGCTGTGTTTCCAGTTAATCTAATGATAAATAGCCAGTATAATGCAGGTTTGGGTGCTTTTAATCCTCCCTTCTCAAAGCACATTTGATTTTCTTACTTCAGTTTAAACAGTAGTTTTGATTTTCAAAACTACTTCTGGAACAGTTTCCAATTACTCAGGCAATCAACCTCCAGAAGCCTTCTGCAAATTGCTTTACTTCCGGACTGTGCTATTCAGGCACAGTATTTTGACAGTGGCAAGTCCTTGTATGCAGTGCTTTCAAGTACAAAATTTGTCTCCCTTTGTAAGGCCAGCTCTGTCCTGGGTTGAGGGTCGCCCTCTCCTGTGAAGCCCGTGTAAGAAATCTCTTAGAAAGTGTATTGCTTCTAGCACTGGTCCCAAGAGATCTTGCTGACCCTCAACTTTTTTGCTGTGTAACGCATAGAGATGTGATTCCTATTGGCTTCAAAGCAGTGTTAGAATGTAGTTCTGAAAGACCATCTTAGGATTGTGAATATATAGCAAACAGGAAACCTTGCTGAGTGGTCAGGGTACAATATGCCATCCGTAAACCAAAATGAGGGGGTTTCTTTCAAGAATTCTTTGCTTTACCACATTTACATTTAAAGACAAACCTTGCATTTTTGTTAGTTCTCTGTTAAAATAGATGGTGATTAATTTTTGAACTGAAGAGACATTTTCATTAATTTGCACATGCTACTAATTTTTGTGCGAGACAACATAGTTGTAGTTTGAAGTATTAATTAGTAGGAAAATAAATGATGGCTGTGAAGATTAAATAGAGCAGTTGGGGGTTTTATGCAAGAACCATCATAGCATCTGAGCTTTTCTCAGCTGATATTTTCTGAAACACTGTTATGTGATGACTGCTGATAAACATTTTGAACTGGTTCTGTCACCCTGAATGTGTTTAAACATTCTTCTAATTGCTCTTGGCAAACCGCAAAGTGATGTCTTTTTTTTGACTCAGGTAAGTGAATTTCTTCTCATTGTATCCACACTGCTGACACTACCCCTATTTAAAGAGTTAGGCTTTACAGTCAATAAGATTTTGAGACTTGTTGGCCATTTCTGTTTCTAAATGATCTCCCCCACAATCCTGAGGACAGAACCTGAAGATTGCCTTACCTCAAGACAACCTCATGTGACAGGGGCTATGTCTCCAGATTTTTTAGATGCCTGTAAGCAAGCAAGGCAAAATTATTCAATCAGTGGTCCCTGATTGCTGAGGTCCCTGAGGTTGCAGACAGTCCCCATTTTTTTCTGCTTGCAATTATTCCTAATGAGTATTTTTACTGGTGTTTATTTTTAATGCCTTCTTGTCTTATTGTGATGAATGAGCTGTTTTCTGAGTCTCAGTGTGTTTTTATGAATATCATCAAACAGTTCAGTTACCTAAACATCTGAAATGCTGTTTTTAGTCAAATTGTAATTCTAGACCTTGGATTTACTGGGCTGCTAAACAAGGATCCACTTTTCCTTAAAAACTGAAAAAGAAGGGAAAAAAGCTCCCACTTGAGAAATCGCATAACTATCTAACCAGGGGTATGTGATCAAACATGGCTTTGAACTTGCACTAAAAAATTCTGTTTCTGAGCTAGACAAAACTACTGTACATGTTATTAAAAAACCCAACCCAACCCAACCCAACCCAAACCAAACCTGTTCTTTCCCATGAAAAAGCTAAAATTCAGGTCTTACACTGATCAATTTTTGAATGGTCTTCAAGGACTGGAAGAAAGGTTCATTTCATACTCAGCACTATCTTCTGACATGGAAGATCATTTTTGTTAAGTTTGTGCTTTTTGTTGAGTTAGAAATACGTATTTTTTGTTTGTTCTACCATGTCATTATACCATGTCATCAAGGAAACTGATCTAGAAGCATGAAAGATGCAACTCTCCTGTATCTTTCACAGCCTACAACTGCTATTGCACCTTTCCTACTACCCTTCCTTTTCTTGTTGGTTTTTTTTTTTTTTGTTTTGTTTTGGTTTGGTTTGGTTTGGTTTGGTTTGGTTGTTTTGGTTTTGGTTTTTTTTTGTTTTGTGTTTTTTTGGCTTTGACGTTTTGAACAAAGAGAATACACACTTCATCCATTTGGCTGTCAAAGGCAAGTATTAAAACAACCTTCCTGAGCTTTATTTCACTCGTCCCCGACTTCGGACACTCAGCTTTCCCCACACGTCCCTCTCCAGAAACCCAGACTCCTGCGATGAGGACTGGGAATCCTGACCCTCGCTACAGCGCCGGCCAAGGGCTCTGCCTGAGCTACCCGTACGGGAATCGCGGGCTGGCGGGAGGACCGCACATGCCGCCGTTGCCCGGCAGTTCACCGCACGGCTCCGCCGCTGCCCCGACCTTGGGGTGCAGCGCGGGTGCCCTTCGGCGGCAGGCACCAGTGGGACGGGGCGCGGGGGGTAGCCGCGAGGCGGCCCCTGGCCCGGGGTGTCTCGGGCAGGGGGAGGTGGCGGGCCGGGGCGGGGCTGGGCGAGGGCTGCCCGGGGGCTCCTGCTACCAGCGCGGCCGGCCGGCTTCCTCTTCGCCCCACACTTCCTGCCAGCGCTGCCTGCACTGCCCACGGTGCCTCCGACCGCCGCTCTCTCTTGCAGCGGACGCCGGGGGCTGCGGGGGGCGCGCCACCGGCCGCCGCCTTCCTGCTCGACGCGGCGGCTCGGGAAGTTGAGGTGAGCGGCCGCGGTCTCCGCCGTTGCCTGTTGGGCTGGGGGCTGCTGCGGCCGGGCCTGCCTGGAGTCCCGTTCCCCGCGCGGCGGCCTGTGCCGCGGCTGGGGCAGTCAGCCAGCGGGGACTGGCGGCGCGGCGTGAGGGACCCCGGGCCGCGGCTTGCCGCCCGTCCCTTGGCTGGCGCTGCCCTCCGGGCTGGGCTCGGCCGGCTCCAGCAGCGGCGGGTGGCGAGCGGCGGCCCCGGCGCGGGGTGCGCGAGGCGGGCGGCCAGATGCGGCCAGGGCGGGCTCCGTCCCGCGGGAGCTCGCCACTCGCCGTGAGTGGATGCCAGGTTCGTCTGAATTTAGCTTGCGAGCATGCCTGGCACAACGGCGCTTTATTGTAGTACTTTGTCTTTCTTTGTTCAGTCTTCCCTTTTTGCGTCTTAAGCGCAGAGAGAAGCGTGTTTAGCCCTAAACAATTCTCTTAGGTAGAAATGGAGGTAGACAGACCTCCACAATGGAGGTACAAACAATGATGATGTTAGAAATCAGGAAGGGCCATACAAGACCGGGCGTGAGATAATCTCCTCTAGGCTCAACGGTAAAGGCGGGACCTGGCGGTCTTTCCAGGTGCCTTCCAACCAGGGCTGTGACCTGAAACTGTTCACCCTCTTTAACCTCTTTCTTCTGAGCCAGCCTTGCTTAAGCGGCTCCCTGCTTTTCTTCCCCAGTAGGCAGAGCTGTGGAGTTCTCGCTCCCGCTGGGGTGGCTGGTGGCTGTTCACAAGTTCGTGCCTCCACAGCCTTTCCCAGTTATGCTTGGCAAAGTGTTTCACCCTCCTCCTCAGAAATTTTCGTTCAGCTGCTGGTTACACAGTAAACGCTGTGTTTGTTTCAGGCACCCTGGAGATTTAACCTCACTTTGCTTTGTTGGATTCCCTTGTCACCTTCCAGATGTAACTGGTCGCATTTGTAATTAACCTGTCCCCTGTGTTGGCTCCTTTAAGATGGTGCCTCATTTTACATCTTGACGGAACTTTGCTCATGAAGAGCTATTTGCAATCTTTATTTTTAGTTTTTACTTTTCCAGGGGGAGGTTTGTGTGTTCTACAGCAAAACCATACATGCAGTGTTACAGAGGTGGGGGGACAGGAGTGGTTTTCTCGCCATGTACTTAAACATACTGTACTCCATTTGCTAATGTGAAGTGGGTTTTTTAAGATCAAGAGGATGTCCTATTAATGGTGATCCTAACAAGATTGTTCATGTTCTATGGGAAAAATACTGGCAACAGAATATTTTCCTTAAAATAAATGAACGCTTTGATGAAATGATGAGATTGTTCTGGTATATGAGCTTCTTGTGTGATTTTGTTTTCATGCACAGTATTTTCAGGTGGTTATAGTATTGTCAACAAGGACACCTAGACAGCATGTCTGGAAACTTCAGATGTGGGTATTTTAGAAGATTTTCTCAAGTTAACTTTGGTTACCTAACTTCCTTCATCAGAATCAATGCCTGCCTTAAATCTCCAGCATCGGTTTAGCTATACACCTCTTTGGGATATCTCTTTAATCAGATAAAGAGAAGGACATCGTGGGTGTTGGCTATAGCTTCTTGTGATGTAGTCATTTGAAAGATGAGATACTTCCTGAGCTGAAAAATAATTAGTGAACAAGTGGTAACAGTCATCATCCCCCTGAAGAGATAATGCTTCTTCAGTATCTTCATACTCTTCTGCTCTGTTACTTCTAGTTTAAAATGCATTAGAAAAGGAAGACCTCTTCTGAGCTAAGTGTCTAATGGTGGTTATTCCTGAGAAGGGTGAGAGTGCAGCTGCTCAATGTGTTGTGCTGTAAATGCTTCTCCCCTTCCTGTGAAAAGTAACTTGATAATTTGGGCAAATAGTGACTCAATGATATCCTGTGGCATCTGTGTTTGATTCTTTTTTTCTGGGGGTGGTTACTGCTTTGAACTGAGCCAGTCATTCAAAGTACAGAAGTTTGAAAAGTGGCTGGAGCTGAGTGTTCCAGGAGGTTTTGTCGATTTGTTTGGTTTGGGTTTTGTGGGTTTTGGTTCGTTTGGTGGTTGGTTGTGGTTTTTTTAACTTGTTTGGTTGTTTGAGCCTGCAGTTTGCGGATTCCTGTGCATGGTATTTAGAAAGTCTGTGGTCAGCAGGCTTGAGTTCATTATACAAACTTTAAATCTCCATTGGAAGAGCATTTGTTTGACCTTTTCTGATTTGCTGTCTCAAAAAAAACCGCCCCCGAACAGTGTTGCTGCAGAGGATGATGAGAAATCTGCTCTGTTTTGTGGCAGTTTATTATACCATGTTTCTGACCCCTGTAAAGCAGTCAGGGCACCCTTGAAAGCCTGAAGGTTGCTGCAGGACTGTGAATGGTGATACTGTGGGTAACATCCAGCTGTGAGTGAGACCCAGCAACTGGATTTGTCTTTCAGGGATGATCACTACTTCATGTTAACCATATATAAAACCGAAAATAAAAGGTTTTGACTTATTTTTGTCACCTCTGCATTTCAACCCATGCCCAAAATATCACCTTGTTTTGAAAACTGGGTGCACAAGTATTTGCTCTGTGTCTGATTCACTTTCTTAAGAACTATGCTTTTAAAAGCTTTGATTAATTAGTTTTTAAATAAAATCCAATTTCTGGTATCTTTCAGTCTGATTTAGTCATGTCTGGGTATAACTAGTTAACTGTTGTAAGTGGAAGAGGTTTTGATTAGCTTTCTTGATAAAGCTAGTATACTTTTATTCAGTCAGACATAGGAATTTTCATAGAAACATAGAATGGTTTGGGTCAGAGGGCACCTTACAGATCATCTAGTTCCAACCCTCTCTGCAGTGGGACAGGTGATTTCTTCCAGAATGTTGTTGAGAAATTTGGGATGAATCTGCAAAAGGTGGGAATAGCCCTATGGTCTATGTGCAGGGGCCCCTGGACTGGAGATTTCCTCAGCCTGGACAGAGTGGTTGCCTGTTGCCAAGTCTGTTGGATGGCGTTGTGGATCCTCTCAGTGCTGTCTGGTACCCCTCAGCCCCTTGTTGTTTTTTCACTCCCTTTTACCTCAGATTATGGCCCTGCCTTTCCAAAGGGGTTTTACTAAGGCTCTGTCCATAATCCAAGGTACAGACCTTCAAGGAAGATGTGCCTTCACGTTTCAGTGGCTGCTTTGTCTGTACATGGCCTTCACAAGCTGCTCTGGCTTATGCAAGCTAGGTGGTGGAGGAGGCAGTTAGTAGGCAGCTATGCAGGCAGGGGTTAAGGGATGTCTTTTGCTTCTCACTCTGTCTACGTGCTGCTTTGATGGAATTTTTATCTGTTCTGCTTATTCCTGCTTAGCAGGTGTTGTGCATACACAGAGCTGGATCTTGTGAGCAGAGGGACTTGGTTTTCCTTCTGGAAGTCTGAAATGCACAAGTTGTTTTGCTGTGTCTTTGTCTTGAATGTCTTAGTCTTCAGACTTTGTCAGCATGGTTGTTAGTTATCTGTAGTGGAAGATCGCTGAATATTAGCTCTCCTACTTCAGGTGAGTACAATAAAAGAAGGAATTGATCTGACAGACTGATAGTGTATTAATATGGGAAATAAAGTGTGCTGTATGTTAATTTGCTTGAATATTTCAGGGGCTAAAACATCTCCCTCTTGATGAAGCATTGCTAAGTTGTCAAAACAGAAGAATGAAATCTGCTGTTCAAAAATCTGGAATTTTATGCTTTACCAAATGTAGAGCATTATGCACACGATACAGCATCTAATTTTTGCATCTGTAGTAAACATTCATGAATGATATACTCCTTCATGTTGAGTAAAATAATTTTCTTACCCATAAAATCATAAATGTATTTTATTTTCAACTCAGATAACTGTGCAAAACCAGATGTTTCCTGGAAAACAGCATGTACAAATAATTTCCATGTAAATGTACTCACTGAGCTGATTTGCTTATCTGTCCTCCAAAATACATAGGATCATAGAATAGAATTGTAGAATAGTTAGGGTTGGAAAGGACCTTAAGATCATCTAGTTCCAGCCCCCCTGCCGTGGGCAGGGACACCTCACACTAAACCATGTCACCCAAGGCTCTGTCCACTGCCAGGGATGAAGCATTCGCAGATTCCTTGGGCAACTCATTCCAGTGCCTCACCACCCTCAAAGTAAAGAACTTTTCCTTATATCTAACCTGAACTTCCCCTGTTTAAGTTTAAACCTATTCTCCTTTGTCCTATCACTACAGTCCCTAATGAAGAGTCCCTCCTCCTCATCCTTATAGGCCCTCTTCAGATACTGGAAGGCTGCTATGAGTTCTCCATGCAGCCTTCTCTTCTCCAGGCTGCTCCAGGATGCATGTGTGTGTATCCGTGATAGAAAGTTTAAAAGTTTTAATTTTTAAACTGATGAGAAAGGGAATGTCAGTTTTGCAACAGAGGTAATGTTATGGGTCTGCTCTATTTGGATGGAAGGTCTTTCTTTGGTTTTCATTTCTTTCCCCTGCATTTTGCCTTTCCTTCTTTTGAGTATAAAAATATATTCCCAATGAACATAAATTACTTAAGGGCAAACAACACTGGATTTTCTAGAGAGAGCAATGTATTGCAGTCAAACATTCCGTTGGGAAATCAATGCTTTCTTACCTGCTTGTTTTTAATAGCTGAAAACAGTGGAAGAGTTCCTGAGACTGCTGGATTTGCGTACTCAATAGGTACGCCAGCATTCCTTTAACATGGTTTTGCGCTTGTGCTTTAACCTACATATTGAAATAATTGTTCTTCCTTTGAACAATATGGTTTGCTTTTAGCTCTGAAAATTGAGCTAAATAGCTAGTCCCATACGTTTACCGGTAGTTAAATTCCAGTGCAAGTTGTTACTGCTGATTGCATAGATGACTTTGTCTATTTCTGACCACTAGGAGGAAAATGCCAATTATTTTATTCAAGTAACACTTGGAATGACTTACTGTATCTTACAGTGCTATGTTTTGTATTTTTCCGTGTTTTCAAGTGTATCAGCTAATATTCTTACAATGAAGAACAGGATACAAATGACTTCATGGCAGGTTCCAATACAGATTATTTGAAATGTAGTATTTTATTCCAGTATGCAAAAGTAAATTAATTATCTTGTTCTTAGCTCATGTGGCTGTGCTGATCTTCCCCATTTTCCACCTCTCATTTTTGTCACTTTGGAGATTTGTGGTTCTTGGTTTTCAGGGGATCTCCGTAAGGTGAGGCAGCTCTGTACTTCCCAGGAGCTCCTCTTAGGATGGCACAGCAAGAGAATAGTCTGTGCAAGATGTACATATTTCTGCAGTTCCTAGATTTGTATTGGAAATTTGTGCATATCTCTGTGTGTCTTTGTCTACTGCATCTTGATTTTTTTTGTTTAACAGCAAAAGGGCATGGTCCCTCTGCATATCTTTGCTTTTTCTATTGATCTTACTTCAGCTGTACATGGCCCCATGGGTGTCTGCTGGAAGTCTACTCCATGTCTCAGTTTGCTCAAGTAGCTGAGGTTTCCTCATGCAAGTATCTCAAGTGTTGGACCTGTGCAGTCATGTACACTTCTTTTGGTTTGCTTTGGGGTTTTCTGTGGATTTGATGTTTGTGTTGTTTTGTTGTTTGTTTGGGTTTTTCTGTGTATGTGTGTGTGTGCATGTACACAAAGAGGCAACTTTTTCAGGAATCCGTGTTTTACTCTTAGGATTTGTATGTACCCCATTCCTAAGTACAAACAAATTCACAGACTTTTCAGATGACCACATAGATTTGAGATTTTCACCAGTCTGACAGTATTGTCCACTCCCTGCTGGAAAAATAACATGGGTTATATTTTCAACTGAATGCAAAGGTGATTTTGCAGAGGGTGCATGTGCAGACTTAGGTACAGGTGAGCTGTTAAAAGACTGAAGTGCTGGGCATAAGTAGAATCAACATTTCTGGTACCTGCTAACTTCTGGCGTCACCTTCTTCCCTTGTGATTACAGTCTATGTGCATGTGTAAACCCTTCGAGAGTTGCTATGATGTATTAATTTTTAAGTATATGGCAACCTCTGAATTGCATCTGTAGGGAAAAAGTCAGTTTATTTAAAAGAATGCACCTTGAGAGGCTGTACAAGATGTTAGTAGTAAATGTACCCATTTCAGATTTAGTTAATGCCTTTTGACGTATCTATCTATGCTTGCCATCTGATTCATCTTCTGTGCTCATCTTTGTGGGCTTTTGTCTACAGGAGTACAAAAAGAAAAAACATTGATCTCAGTGTACAAGAGAGCAATCTATTACGAACTGTGCCCAAGGTTCCCAGTGGAGTTAGAGGATTCATTGAGCTACCTGCTATTACACTCATTAAGAGCAGATTTTATCATGTCACAGGATGAACATAGCCTATTTCAAACAGGATTGTGACTGCCCTTTGCTCACACTTTTATATTAAGATCGGCTGTTTTGCAGAAGCAACCCAAGTGTCATAGCAACCAGTAGTACCCTTGATACTGCTCATTCGTTAAAGCAAGGTTATTTGTTTCTTGTTAGGATCAGAGACAGCAGCTGAAGATCAAAACTGGCATCATTTAATGTAATTTACCATTGTATTCTTGGAGTGTATGCTAATTCTTTTTTATTATTATTTATTTATTTAGATTATCCTTAAAGTAATTTGGTTCAATCTAATTTATTTATTTATAAACCTGGAAGCAAAAGTTAAAATAATATTGTTACAGGGAATAAGTTGAAATTGCCTGAGTTTTGGAAGCAAAGTGCAAATTGCTCCTGAAACAGTGAGACTAGGCTTATTTTCTGACTAAAAGAGATAACCAGGAATTTATCCTCTATCTGTAGACCAGTGTTGTCTGACCAAGTTTGGGTGTAATATATGATAAAAGCATGACTGGTTTGTTCTGTTTATTGCAGATTTTCATTATATTGCTAGGAGTATTCCAGGCTTCCCCCTCAAGTCCATGTGAAGCTTTATGTACAAGGTGATGGCACAAGATAGCCTTTCTTGGTCTTTCAGATGGAAGTATCTAGACAGTGTGCCTTCCTGCCTGGGTGTCGTCCCTTCATCAGAGAGCAGTTTTGTTACTGCAGTAAAAGTTTCATTGCATGATTAAAGTAGCTGTAGTGGAGGATGCAATCTAATGTGCATATTTTAATTTGCAGGTTTCCACAGTGTTGCAATTCTTTGGGTTTGTGTTTTTCCTGAAATGGTAGGACTAGGAAACAGCTGCCGAGGAATGAAGTCTCCACCCCTCCTCGTGGCTGCCCTCGTGGCGTGCATCATTGTTTTGGGCTTCAATTACTGGGTTGCAAGTTCTCGCAGCGTGGATCTGCAGGTAATTTGCCTGTTGCTCTGCATGCCGTTCTGTACTTGTGTGGTTAAAAATATAGTCCAGAAGAAGGATGCTTCTTCTGCATGTGGTGGGCAAGGAGCTTCAGCGTATTGTAGGAATTCTCATAAATACTACAGTTGCTTATCAGTAGTGGGAGATGGGGCAGTGAGAGGAATTCTGAATTTTAGGTGAGGGAAACCCAGAACTTGAAAGCCTGCATGTATGGTACTTGTTACTTATGTGCGCACAAAGCATTCAGCTATCTTTCTAACTCTACATTCCTAGAATCATAGAATAGTTTGGGTTGGAAGGGACCTTCAAGGGCCATGTGGTCGAGCCCTTCTACAATGAGCAGGGACATCTTCAACTAGATCAGGTTGCCCAGAACCATATCCAGCCTGGCCTTGAATGTCTCCAGGGATGGCATGTCCACCACCTCTCTGGGCAACTTGTGCCAGTGTTTTGCCACCTTTGTTGTAAAGAATGTTTTCCTCACACCCAGCCTGTATCTCCCCTCTTTTAGTTTAAAACCATCACCCCTTGTCCTGTTGGAACGGCCCCTGCTAAAAAGTCTTTTCTCATCTTATAGGCCCCTTTTAAGCACAGAAAGGTCACGATAAGGTCTCCCTGGAGTCTTCTCCAAGCTGAACAACCCCAGCTCTCTTCTATTGGTCACTGCACTTTGACCAATCAAGAAGAGTGATCTTCTGCTAATAAATGTGTCCTTCTCATGTGTCTTTGTGTAACAGCTATATGTCAGTTGTTTGTGAAAGTTAGGTAGTGTTGTCTTCCTCCAGCTTTTTCCCCAGTCTTCTGGGAAAACATACCGATTTGAGAGATGAATTTTCCTTCTAAGTAAGTTTAAGACCAACACTGGGAAGTGCAGTGATGTCGGAATTATTTGGATTAAATTCTTTTATCTTTCCTGAAATTTTGGTAGTCTCTGCAGAATATACTGTACTGTCAATTTATTTAAACTGGGGAGAGTGTGTCTATGTGTGTGGCAGGTGCCCCTGGTTAACACAACACTTTGATGACATTAGAATTGTTAGTTCTGTGAAATTTGATATTCTTTGTATTGGAGAACAGTGTATTGAGAATAGTCATTTTTCAGTGGAGAATAGTAATTTCTATTTTCTTGGGCTAATTTGCTCTTTCTCAGGGTCGGATCATGGATCTAGAAGGCAAAGTCCGCCGTGCGGCAGCAGAGAGGGGTGCCGTGGAACTCAAGAAGAATGAATTCCAAGGGGAGCTAGAGAAGCAGCGGCAGCAGATCGACAAAATCCAGTCCTTGCACAGCTTTCAGATGGAAAATGCCAACAAGCTACACCAGGAAGAGAAGGTAGGGCCCAAAGGTGTTTGTACCTGGTCACAGTTTTCTGTGAGACTGTGGTTTACCAATACACTCTCTGCAAGAGTAAGGTTGCTCAAAAGTTCCAGCTGATGGGCATACGGTCTTTGTTGGTGTGGCAAAACATTTAATTTATGTATCATTATCTGATACTGCACGTTGAATGCGCATTATAGCTTTCATTGTATAACACATGAAATTTTAGAAATTGCAAGTAGCAACACTGTGAAATAAAACCTCTCCCCCAGTTCACATGTTGGTGAAACTCACCATCTCTTTTGGCACCTTTTTACATTCCAATTCTGTCCTGCAACTAGTAAAAGCACATTCACGAGTTAAACTGAACAAAGAAACAAACAAAAGGTAAGGAGAGGGCAGGCAGAACTAAGTATTTGCTTATTTTTTGCTTAATTTGCTCTACAGTCTCTTTTACAAGGGAAATGTGTTTTAAGTTTTGTTTTTATAAGCAGATTTTCCTTTAGCCAAAAGTATTAGGAGTCAGCTAACTGGACATGCTGACCACAGAGTTCACAGCACAGGGTGGATGTTGAGAGCTGTGGACAGGCACTCACTCAAGAATTTTAAGGAAGCTTGGTGGGTGAAATGTTTCTGTCAGACTATGGTGTGCTACCTTTCTGCTTCAAACTACTGTAGTACTAGGCAAATGTAGCTGACACCACATGGTTCACCTTGTTGCGGTGGTGTTTTTGAGTCTAGAGGACATGTAGGAGCTGTCATCTATTAAACCTCTCATCTGTGCTAGGAAAAGAGTTGGGAAGTATTTTACAAAACTGAAACTGCTGTTGGATGTGGGGGTGGATGTGGTAGTCTGGGAAAGAGTCAAAGTGGTTCTTGGAAAAGGAGACGTTGCTGCTGAAGTCTCTTAGTTTCCTTCTGAAAGAGTTGGTGTCAGGGATGAGGGAGATTAATGAATGCGTTCACACCTGGAAATGCAAAGGGAAGCACATGAATTGCTTGTACAGAAATTATGCAGCCGTGTTGGTGAGACTGTTATCGCAAGGGTGAATGATAAGGCAAAAGTTACAGAAAAAAGTTACAAGGCATCTTGGAAATAAACTGGATTAGTTGTTGTACTGCAGGGAGGTCCCTGGTGGAGTTTTGGGTTGCTGGGAAAGCCACTCAGAGGAGAATGAGGAGGGTGACCAAAGCTGTGCAGTTTCTCTGCAGGAATCCTCAGTGTAGGTTCCAGGCTGGACAAGAGCCAGCTGAGGAGAGCTGTTGTGGGCATATCTAGGATCGTGAATTGTGCGGAAAGTGCTCATGGCTGGGAGAGGCAAGGAATGGTTGTTCTCCATTCACTGTTGGGCTTCAAATGCAGTCAGGAAGTTGTAGTTCAGACTGAGCAGAAGTGCTCTTCGTGCAGTAGGTGGTGAAGCTGCCAATGTGTGGCATCCGTAATGCCCAGTTGCTGTGGGTCTGTGTGGGTTAAAAAGTGACTGATTAACCTTGGACAAACATCTCTGCCGCTGCCCAATACAAAGGTGTTCAATTCTGCTCTGGATGTTCCTCAGCCAGAAGTAGCTGCTGTTTGGCAAATACTGTAGCTGCCTTGGTGTTTATTTGGAATCCAGGATGCTGGGCAAGGTGGATTTTGGGGTCGGTAGCCTTTATGTTCTCTTAAGTGCTTTTTCCTCCATCATCCTAAAACGCAGTTGCTCATTAATGGAGTAGTCTATGAAGCTTGCTGTTGAAACCCCAGGAGCTGATGCTGTAGGAAGCCTTAGGTAAAAGAGGTGCAGTGGACTCATTTCCTATCTTCTTGTTTTTGTTACTGGAGAAGAGCATGTCTCAGGAGCCTCAAGTGATAGGATGAGTATGTGTGCCTGTGCACCGCTTTGTGGCAAGTTCAAACTTTGCTTTTGTTGCTTTTGTAACACATGAGCAAGTATCCTGCGCAGTAGTAGTTTGTTTTCCAACACTGTGATTAAAGAGTAGGGAGAGTTGTTTTAATGGGAACCTGTGTATTTGTCAAAAGATGCCATTAGCCAAGTTGGCATGGATTCCCCCCTTTCATTTAGGAATGCTGGTGATATGGTGACAGAGAAGAGAGGGAAAACTTAGTTCTTTGTGCTAAGGATCCTGATCTGAAGAATTTGTACAGGATCAGAGGTTATTCTACAGAGGGATGTAGGATGCATGAAAACACTTTTTCTGAGTGCTTTTTTTGTGTGTGTATCTATGTTGGTATGTAAGTGTATATTAACATGTGCATGCATACTTCTATACACACATAAGCACACATATCTTTTTTTTCGGCTTCATAGGTTTCAGTGGAATCCAGGATTCCTGAGAGGCAAGTAATGGATTCATCATTTTTAGTTATTGGAAACTTGGTGCTTGAACTGAACTTTGTTTACTCCATGGGGATTAGCCTCAAATATTTACCTAGTCAGGGAGAATGAATGCAAATCCAAATCACAAGTCTCTCAAATTGCCTTAAAAGTAATACAAATTGCCTAACTAACTAGGCAGATCTTTGAGTGATAAACGTGATTTTGTTTAGTTCTAGATGTTCTTAGAGAAAAATGAAAATGCTTTCAGCTGATGTGTAAGAGTGAATGGTGTGTCTTGAAAACCCATCTGTTTCAGGATAGAAATATAGTTCTGCTGATTATAGAATAATCTATACAGGAATAACCATATTGAGTTAAATTTGCCTTCTTTTCCAGTAGAACTGTCTCTGTGCTACTTAAAGGATGAGGACATAGAAGGTAGGAGGAAATCAGAGCCTGAAATAGCCTGTGGGCTCACCATTTGCTGAAGCAATGTAATCCTGGGAAATTGCTGTTGTAATTATTATTCTCTTAGATCTAAGTATGTATGAAACACTTCAGTCACCAGTTTGCTTTTAAAAAATCTGCTTGAATTTTTAAGGACTAATAATACAGGTTCAGCAAATGGCTTGTGGAAATCCATACAGAGACAGACTGAAGAGATCAAGAGAGCTTGCATGAGCTCTTAGTCACAACAGATAAGTAATGAGGAGTGCAAAGGGCTGTTTGTAATCCATAAGTGATTTTCCAAAGAACAATATTCTGTATGTTTGTTATTCAGGACTCGTAGTTTCTGGGATGTGCGCAGCTGTGATAGTCATTCTGAAGAGTGTAATAGGAGAACAATATATGTCATCTCTCTTGTTTTTAACAGCTAGAGTATACTTTTGTAATTTTCTTTGGTTTTATGTAATTCTTCCCCAGCCCACATCTTGTTTTGCTGAGGAGAGGGGCCCAGCTTTTTACATTATATGTGAAGCACGTCACTGTTCTGTTGCTCAGTGTCTTTTAACCCTGGCCACAGCTGCTCTTGGATACCCTCCCTCTGGGAAAATTTAAATTCCCAGCACAGCTTCTGAAACAAAATACCTATCAGTATGCAGAGAGCTGGCTCCACTCAAAGGAGATGACAGTGGCAGGGAGGGAGAGAGAGAAGAAAGCCTGCTGTGAAAATAAGAAGGTGCTTATGTGTGTTTTGTTTTTATTTTATAAACCGATGTTGCATCTTCTAGTTTTGAAAAAGCTTTAAGAAAAAGCAAGTGTTGCCTTGTCCCCTGTTCTACTTGCCATAGCATGATGTTACTAAATTAGCAAGAGAGCTCAGTCTGCTTACTTGTAACTGCTACAGCAGAGGTTTAGAACGCTACCTCTGTTTAAAATACATTTTCACATGGTAAAGAAAACAAATGGATGGCCTGGGTCTAGCTGAACTGTAGGCATCCTAAGAGTGGAAATTCAGAGTATGCATAGCTTAACAGTTAACTGCTGGCACATTTCTACCCTTTTTATAGCTAAATGAATGGACAAAAAGGAAAGCAGAAGGTACATTATGTATACCTGTATATTTCTATCAAATTATTATTATTATGTATACCTGTATATTTCTATCAAAATTCTCACATAACACAATTCTGTTCTGTTTACACTGCTTATTATTTGGGTTTTAATGAAATATAACAATGACATGGAAGTCCTGTAGCTGTACAGGTCTTACTTTCTCCAATTGGGCTGCTGTTGCCCTGCTCTTGTAAAAGTAATTTATTACTCATATGTGTCAAATTCCTCTTTCTTCTGCTGAGAGTGTACGAAATTGTCAACTCTACTGTTTTGATGGTTTCTGAAGCTTTGAGAGCTGACTTGCACCACGTCATGGCACATGGTCCCTCATCACAGAAACAAGAGAGTCTAGATTGCTTTTAGCAGAGGGTGTGATAGAGTCAAGATAGTGTCCCTAATCTTTGCCAGGATCACTCTTTAGGAAGAGAGTCGGTTGGGTTTTTGGGGGGTTTGGTTGGTTTCATTGGTTAATTTTCTCCTTTCCCCTCCCCCCCCTCATTTGTTGAGGGTGATGAAAAGCCTGCAATTTCTGCATGAAATTCAGTTCAGTGGGAAGTACTTTTAAATGAACAATGTCTCCTCCATTTTGGGCTTGAAATTTGTTTTGGCCATGCTTCAGTTGGCACACCTTCACTGAAGTATACGTGTTCAGTACACAGGCCAGCCTAAAAGAGAAATATTTTCTTTGAGATCTTATTTATGAACTTTTTCCCCAGCTACTAGTATGTAGTTAGCCATTAATCTCATGTCCTAGAATGAAAAAGCTTTTTTGTGGCTGTTATAAATGGTTTCTTTACTGCTGAAGATTATTTCAAAATGGTGAAGAAGAGTACAAAGACAACAATGATGTGTGTTACTAGGCAAGTGTGTGTGTGGAGAGGTGTGCTTGCAAAAATAGAGAAGTGCAGTGGAAATCTCCAGGTATAATTAAGAAACAAACAACAGAGAATCAAAATGGGGCTTGTGCTGCATGGCCAGAATGGTGGTGGAGAGCAGGAGCGTGCAAAGCAGAGCAGCTCCTTTTCTTTGTAGTAAGGACTTAGGTCAGTTTGAGTTGATTATTAAATAGGTGCCCTTTTTCTCCCTGATTAATTATAAATGTTTGTTTCCGCGATTTTCTGGATGTATAGATCTTATCTCTCAGCTTGCTTTGTTCCTGCTTGGTTTTGTTCTTACCAACTGATTTACTGATCCTGTAGATCATCTTTTTCTCCATGTGACAGCTATATTTGTGAATGCATACCCCTTTTTCTTAGGTTTTAGTTCTGAAGCCAGTGTTTACTCTCATCAGGTTCTTTGTCATTTTATTCCTTTTTCGTGTTGCAATATCTTATGCTTTTATATAACAGCATGTGTAGTCATTGTTAGAAAGCGCAAACAATGTGCTTGGGTTAGCTGATTTTTGAGGGTGGCAAATGCTGAAGGTTGTCATTATTGCAATAATGGCCCCAAGAATGTTTTAAGGACACTACTGTGTAAGGCATTAACCAGATCAAATGCAGGTATATAGTTCAGAGTATGTGTATTCAAAATGTACGCCTTGAAATGATTTCTTCACAAGTATTTCTGCACCTATGTTTTGGATTTTGTTTGAACAGTAACTTTAATTTTTGTTTCTCAAGTGAAGTATGACTTACACAGGCATGGTCTGTAAAGAGCAAGAAAAATACGTCTCTGGTGGTCGTCATTAAAAAAAATTATAGCCAGCTGGAGCAAGATTTTTCCATCACTGTTGGTGGCAGTGTGGCTTTATTTTTGGTTTCTGATGATCTGCTGTCTGCAGCATTGACTCCAGACAGGAAACTGAATTTTCCTGTGTGACGATCAGGATTTTTCTGCAAGACAGGTTTGCAAATAAAATATAAGCTGGCTCTGTGTTACAGAGTTGCTTTGTCACAGAAGGTAACATTTTGATACTGTGATATCAGTGCTAGATTCTCACTTCTGGGGATCATAGGTGTATTGTCTTGTGAGCTCAATGAGGTTTAAAATGCCAGTTTCTTCCTAGAACTGTGTTTTGGCGGGTGTTTGCTAGTACTTCCCAGCAGGTTGCTTTTTGGTGTTCATAAAACCGAAAAGAAAATAATGTCTGCCAAATTCACAGCCATGAGGTAAAGATTAGTTGACTCTTGGTCGGCAGGAAGAGGCATGAAAAGCCCGACATTATGGGTGCAGTTGGATTGGAAACTGACAGTTGGAGCACTGCCCTGTAAATTATTAACCAGTATTTCAGGTTTAACAGCTAACAATATTTTTAAACGTGACTTTTTTCCTGGACTTTTACCAACAGACTCAGGGAGCTGGGTGTGGCCTTGCCATGGGAAAGTGTTATGTGTCACTCATAAAGGCCAAAGCATGCTTTTTCCTTTTTCTTCCCCTGTTGTGTTATAAGGAACCTTTTTCATATGGCACATAATTTTATTCAGTTCAGCTAATCATAGTTATTATTGCCCTAATGTACAAAGCGTTCAATACTTGTCTGTTTTACTACCAGATAAATGGTTCTGGTGTTTTGGAGCTTCGTATTAAGAGGGGAACAACCAACCAACCAACCAAAACCAAGGCAAAACATGCTGTAGGAACATAAAATTGCCATGTCATGCTGATTTTTCTGGTCCATTGACAGTTTGTGGTAATGGCTAATGCTGGAAACCTGGAAGGTGTGATAATCGTGGAACAACTTGATTATGTTCCTCATGCATTAGCAAACTTGTCATTTCCACTAAAACATTAATTTCATTTCCCCAATAAACCAGTGGAAACAAATAAGGATACTCTTTGTACCTGTCCTAGGAGAAAGGAGAGGGAGAGGTATTAATCCTATGTTGTTACTCACTTTGTTATTAGTTTTTTCCTTTTCAACAAAGTAGCAAGGCCCTAGCTCTTGAGGTTTCACAGTGGTATTCATGGACCAGCTGTATTTATAGAATGGCATAGGAATATTTTTTCCTAGGGTTGAAAAAGGTGGCCTGTTCATCAGTACATGAATGACTGCCTCTGAAGTGGGATTCTTTAAAGGATCAATAAAAGCCAAATCTAGCCCTCTCCTAAGTGCTATCACACCCTGATTGACTGAATGCTTAGCATTTTCTAATCAACTGGCGCTTATTACTGTAGTCTTAGTGAAAACAGACACTGACAGCATTTCAGGATGTTTCAGAGCGACTTGGGCAGGCAGAATGGATGCAGTTACTTCTTTGCATTAAAGTGATGTGGACATATGTACACACATCAGTACTTGAGCAGAAGCTGGGGACTTGGTATACCCTGATCTGGGACCCCGGCAGAACACCGGGTTTTCCTGGGAGGGGGATAACGAGGAAACTGGCAGTGAAATGCAAGAAAGTGCTCCTAAGATTGGAATGGATTGCTTTTGAAGGGTCAGTGGATCTCATCTCTTTGTAGTCTTAAGCAGGCTCTTGTGCACCAGACTTTCTGAATGTTAAATATGAATCTGAATTATCCTGACCCCTGGCTCACAGGAATTATTTTCATTTAGGCCTGCCTTAATTCTGCCAATATTCAGATGTTTTGGGACATGTGTATATATGGGTTGGTAGAGGGAGCTTGATGAAAGATTGGTCCAAATGTTCCTATGTTGACTGCAGCTTCAGAATGAGAGAGCAAAGTGAGGGAATGGAAGGTCACTCCAGCACTTTGTCATCAAACAGGGAGAGGAAAAGTGGTATAATGTAGGGTCTTCATGTTGCTTTTGTAAAGTTCTTTTATGCTGAATGATTAATGCTTTCATAGCTCATTCTTACATGCCTTAATGCAGATGCATTGATTCCCTGGTGAGAAGTTGTTGATGGCAAGCTGTGCTATGCTGTATTTTTCCTTCAAGGATAAATATAGTAAATCTGACTGTGATTTGCAAGCATGAGATTAAACCAGAATAAAGCAGCAAGCAATTTTAGGGCTGGACTCTTTAAATTCCTCCTGTTTGTAAAGTGGAGTGATATCTCTCCCCTACTCTTTACTGGGAAATATGGGTAAAAATGAGTGTTTGTAATCTAGTAAGCCTTTAGAGCAGCTAGACAGTTTTGTGTTTGGCTGTAACCCAGCACTTCACAAATAAAAGATCTTGTTACAAGTGCTTTGGTTGATGTTGTTTATAATACTAATGATAATGCAGGTCCTTTGCAATTAAAATGCTGGTTTCTGTTTTATTTCTTCCAGGCAGTGCTGATAAGTAACATCACAATAAATGACCGATTGATCCAAAGCCTACGAGGTATATATAATACCCCTTTACATCGCTTTCATGTATGTTTTTTAGCCCCGTTTTTAAGACTTGCATTTTATTTTTTTTTATTCTGAGAATCTTGCCTTTCTTCAAGTCGTGGGGATGGTGCTGGAACTGTGGTGATTTAGATCCTACATCTACATAGTTCCAGTTCAGCAAAGTGTCAGACTAATCTACCTCAGTAGTAGAAGGATTTGTCCATGTGGTGCTTGTTGTAGGACTCCTGACCCGTATGATACAGAATAACAGGGAATAAAACTAGCCTCTGTGTGCATTGTTGATGTATTTATTCTTCATACTACTTTTTGCAGTGTATTCTTATATTCCTCCCTGAGGTGTTTGGGTCATGCGTTTTAGCATGGGGGGAATTCACAAACTCCTATATTAAATAAGAAAAACTCAGTCTAATTAATTTCTGTTCATGTTGGCGCTTCAAAATTATTGTAAGCAGTTTATTCCTCAGGAAGTCCAGGGAATGATCCTAA
The DNA here is from genome assembly GCA_009867235.2 of Psittacus erithacus. Taxonomy (NCBI): domain Eukaryota; kingdom Metazoa; phylum Chordata; class Aves; order Psittaciformes; family Psittacidae; genus Psittacus; species Psittacus erithacus. The sequence goes on along the minus strand of WYDI02008624.1, from coordinate 7,974 downwards.
GTTCTAGGAGCAGGTAAGTGTGACATAGTGCCGCCTTCTGGTATTCTCACACAGGGCTTTCTATCAGAAAGAAAACTGTAAATCATAGATACCACTGTTTTTGAGAAACGTAACTGTAAAGTGTGTATTATTCAGGGAAGCACTGGAAGCTTGTCTTTATTGTAAGCTAATAAACATGAATGCCATTTCGTACTATGTTCTGATTAGTATTTAATAGACCTAAAGATTTCCTGGGCTGAAATCTATCAAAGCAAGTGTTTGTAAACAAATTACAGTATTCCTTATGAAGAAACGCATGTCAGAAATCTTTGTTGCACCATTTTTGTTACTATCTTAGGCTGAAAGGCTCTTCTTGCTCAATCTTGTGCATCTTTGATGAATAAATTTAATAAGTATCTGTGCATTTGTACACAAAACGTAGTGAGCATGATGGATGGAGTTACTGTGCTTACTATTGATCTGTTGTTTGATACTTCTGTTTTAATATATGTAGGTATATATGTGCGTATGTATTTTAATGTGTGTTTTAATCCTATTTTGGTCAGAACACTTGAAAGAGTTACAGACAGAATATGGAAAGCTACAGCTGAATGTTTATTGGTTTCAGAAGAATCAGACTAACCTTCAGAGGAAGTTCTCTTATGACCTGTAAGTATGTTCTTTATAAAAAGTGGCTTCTGGAGTTGTAGGTGACTTGTGATAGCTATAGCACTGTTAGTAAACGTACATTTTTAATGATCAAATAATATACAACACATGTTGTAAAATCGCTCGCAGTTGATCTTGGAGAAAAGCATTGACCTTGTAATGCTTGGCGTCTCGATATCCAGACACTTTTCCTGCATTTCTTGATGTTCCTTCCATTGCAGGAGAAATGTAGTGATATTTTCATTTAAGAGTGGGGTGAGGAAATTGAAACACAAAGATGCTGAACTCTGAAGAAGTTTAAGATCTAAGATATGGGGATGCCTGATGAGAAGCTGTACCTCATTATCCTACCATAAGTTTGAGAAAATTTCTGGTTCAGTTATGGTCTGGGCCATGTGTTCTGCATTTCAGTTCATACCTAGTAATGTTCTTTGTTAGAGATTTCCCATTGAATTATAAGGCATGGATAACTGAACAGAAATTCTTAACAGTTTTTTTATCAGTTCTTACCAGAAATACACATTTCTAGGAATTACTCCTGTGTTCTTTCTGTCTGTAATGTTCTTGTTCCCTCCACCTGTCTTCACATCCTATTATATCTTCCCTCTGATGTACAGATACAAAAAAACCCCAGAATTTGTTGTTTGCATGTTCTTACAATTATTTTCCATCAAGAATATAATTTCCATAGTGACAGGTATTTTTCCAGCAGCCATTGTTTAGCCAAATTTAATAAGAATTACAACTAAAAGTTTAACATGGCAATCAAAGAATTTGAAGTTTGCAGGCCAAACTTGAAATACCTTTTTTCTTTCCTTCCTTTTCCCTCTTCCCCCTCCTCCGTATAAGAATTAAGGATTAGTATTAGTGGTTTTGGGATACTTACCAGTTACCAATTATTAGATGGTTGTGTACTTCCCCACCACCTCAGACATTGTTACTCATTTAATAAAAATGACCCAGATGTATTGTCTTAGTGGAGTTTTGTTTGTTGTGTACCACAGTTAAGCACTATCTCTTTGCTGTTTAGTTAAATAACAGAGCTAGGACTCCTGGAGCTCTGTTCATAGTTCTTTGCTAGTCAGAGTCTCTGTTTGCCAGCATCTTCCTTGTAAGGCTGAGATCAGCACGAATAAATGGGTCTATAGCCACAAATACATGCTGTACAGTTGCTCTCTCCATGACAGCTACATCCTTGAAGCACTGGATTGATACTTACAGGGAAGTGATACGAGGCAAATGTAGTCAGTCTGGTTTCTGAAAACTCATGTCCATATTTGGTGAAACGTTTTCAAGTATAGCTCTATTGAGGGAATCATTGGCAGAGCTTCCCTGCTTGTGGGAGTATACTATACAGAATCCCTTTTCATTTAGCAGAAGAAGGTTGGATTCTGAGCATACAGCTCTAGGGTCAAGGCTGGCTCAACGTGGAAAACTAACCAAGTTACAGTGATGAAGTTGAGTTTGCTTGTGTTGGTAGATGTAGAGACAGGCATGATAATTCAGGTGTATGCTAGCTGAACAGGGACTGTGCTAGCTGGTCTGCCTCCAGTTGGTCCTGAGGCAGGTGCACTGTTTCCTGCAGTCTTTTCATAGGAGTCCATAAAAGCAATCATCTCAGTCAAGGGACTATGCTTTCATCACTAGTTTTGCTGAATAACTCTGAGGTGTTCATTCTCTGTTCGTGGATTTTTTTTTGTAGGTAAGCAGTTGAGGAAAACAAACTGCACTCAGATTTTCACGGAATGATTTATTGGTTGGGCACCCTGCAGCATTCACAAAATTTTAGCAGGAACATATAATTATCTTTTTTAAATATTGTTTGTTGTGTACTTTTAGGGGGGATGCTGGAACATTAATATTTCACTGTTGTAGTATGTTACATTACTATGCACTGTGTTCTGTTAGTTATAGAAAAAGACATCTGATTGTACTTGGTTACATACAGTCCTCTGCTGCCTCTAAATGCTTAGTTAATACTGTCATTTTAATTGCTTGCAAACAACCTTTTCCCAATGTGATTATGGGCCTAGAAAAACAAGTACTAGACTCAAAATGTTACTTTTAAGTTGTCTTCTTCTTCTCAGTATTAGGAGTAAACCAACATATTCTCTGTTTGTCTTCAGTAAACCTTGGCAGGAGAGGGCATTAGACCTGCTTTTCTGTTATGCCAGTATTTCTGCCTTTGATTTGGGGCTGTAGGGGTGCAGGTTTTGCACCTTAAGTATCGTGTACACTTTGCCCAGTGGAAAAAGGAAGAGGTGGTATTGTGGTATATGGTGGTATAATCACTTTTTTTATAACAGTCAGATGTTGCACTGTAGAAGACAGTGATAAAATTGGTTGTACATGTGGAATGCATAAGAATACAATTTTTTAACTTGGAAGGCACAAAATTAGTTGTTTTTATTTTCATGCCTAAGTCCTGAAGTTTCATCTTAGCTTTTTGTTTGTTTGTTTTTGAGCAGGTTTAGTGGCCTCCGTACAGAAGTCACCAGGAGTTTTGTAAGCTTAGTGGTATTGTGTGCAAAAAAGAGCGCACACTCCTCAGCAGACAACATACTGAGATACCCTTGGTGGACACTGAGCAGTGCTATCTGCTCACAGCAGAGCTTGTTCAGCACAGACTGAATGGCAACACTGACCCTTCCTCTCCTGCAGCAGCCAGAGAGAAATGGAAGCCTTTGGGCTAATCTCCATCCCTGGCAGTATTCAAGCCCAGGTTGGACAGAGCCTTGGGTGACCTGGTCTAGTGTGAAGTGTCCCTGCCCATGGCAGGGGGTTGGAACTTGGTCATCTTAAGGTCCTTTCCAACCTTAACCATTCTATGATCCTATGATTCTATGATCTTCTGATGATATTTCAGTGTTCAGATGCATTTTTATTCTGAGGAGCTTTGTTTGTTACACAGTCAGTTCTTTGGAAAAATTTGCAAGATGTAAAAAGTGTGGTAGTTACTTTAGTGTTTGCCGAGCTGACAAGTGGAAGCGTGTGAGTGCGCAAGTAATTCTTTTCTGGCGGGGGTGAAAGGAGCTGATGTTGCATGCTCCTGGAGGACTGTGTTCTGTCTGATGGTGCGGGCAGCAAATCCAGCAGCCCCGGAGGGGAGAGGCTGCGCATGTGTTCCTGTGCATGCAGAACATGCCTGTACATGGTCAGGTATGCCGGTTAACATAGACACACACAGCACATGAATATAAACAACACCAGTAGCGTCACCCTGCTCTGAGGAGGGGTCTCCTAGTGCAACCCGTGCTCATGTACATACATACTGGCTGGCACCAGTCCCTGCAGCATCCAGGCATCGTAATCCCACCCTGATCTGACTCCAGTTGCTGCCCTCACGCCTTCATACATTCACACACACACACACTAAACGGGGAAGAATTAAAAAAGCATTTAATAAAAAGTGGGACAGACTGTCCTGATCAGGTGCAGCCAAGCACACCAACCAGCAATGTGTGTACATGCAATTAATGTTTATCACCTTCTCTCTCTTTTCTCATGTTTGCTCCTGTCATAGATCCATCACTTCCCCTGCTTTTGGTCCCAAAATATGTCTTGTGTGATCCTGACATGTTCTGCCCTTGCATCCATTATGTGTCCCCTACCCTGGGCAGGTAATGCCTTGGTCATCTTGACTCATCTTGGTGGGTTTCACACTGACACAGGAGCTGAGGCTGACTGGAGTCAGCCTTGGGGCTGTGGGGTGGTCTGGACAGGATGTCTGAGTCCGTATCTTAGGCTGCCCACTGCCCTTATGCCTCTGTGCTCCTTTGGGCTCTTGGAAGTGTGCCTTGGTTGGGCTGATGGTTGCTGTGATGGGCCTGAGAGCAGCTGGAGTGGGTATTGACTGATCTCCTTTGTATGTGTACAGGTGAGCTGTTTATCACAGAAATTAACTCTAGAGAGAAAACATGTCAAAGAGTCCGAATTTAAAGTGCTGGGTTTGCAATTTCAACTCTGTCGTATTGGTAGAATGAACTAGAGAAATTAGTGCTGTTCTTGTGCTTCAGAAGTTGTTGTATGCATGGATAGAGCATTCCAGTCTCCAGAAATCCCTTTTACAAGCCTTCACAGATAATGAATTTGAAAGGGTGAGGTTTTGCCTCAGATGTTAAATGAACTTTATTTTCATGTACATTGTGGGATGAAAAGGCATTTGTGAGAGGTTACACTATCTCCAATTTCAGGTTGTCTGTATACTGCAGCTTTCTCAAGCTTGCAGACTGAGATGCAGGTATTCTGATGTTCTTTTATTTCCTAGAAATTAGTGAACATGTGCGTAAGTTCAGCCTATGTTATTTTATTGTCTCTGATGTTCATTGATTTAGGAAGCACTACTTATTTTGGTGACTCCTTCATGTATTAGCATTATCAAAATGAGACTTTAGAGTAATGTCTAGTCAAAAAGGAAGTGGTAATAAAGTTAATTAATTTGTCAGTTCATAGCATGCCTGTCTGCCAGTCTTCTTCCTTTCTGGATGTGAACTACAGAACAGATTGTTTGCTTTTAAAAAGCAGGGTGAAGAAGGATGTAAGTGCAGTAAAAGAAAGAACAACTTGCTGTTGTAGAGGGCACATGGTCTGAGAATTCCTCTGGATTAGGCAGTAGCTTATCTGCATTGTGAGAAAATGGAACATGCCCATCTGAACCAACTGCTGTTACAACAGAGGTACTAACGCGGCCAGAACCAGGCTCAGAAGATGCTCATCTCTGTTCTCTTTTAGTGAGGGGGAGGTAAAATTTGCAGTATGTTGACCATACAGTTGTACAAAGGATGCCAAGAAAGGTTTTGCACGCAGAACGATGTATTTGCAGAATCTGTAACTGATGGTATGCATAGAACTCAAAGTTATCTCAGAGGGAAAAAAGTGAGAGAAAGGAAAAAAAGTTTAAAAAACACAACAAACTCCTCTGCCACTGTTAGTGAAAAAGTACGATCTCCAGCCAAGCGTCTTCCTTGGGCACGCTCTTCAGAGCAGTGGGCGCTGACAACGATGGGTTTTCACCACGTTTTGTCCTAGCATGATACACTATTCATCTCCACTCAAACACACTATTGCTTGATACTGTTCACAGTGGGATCAAAAGCATCCTTGGGGTCCTATGAGGACTGGTTTCTAAGCCTTCTGCATGTCTGTTACAGTGTAATGCTTACCTGCTTTATTATTCACTGGGTTTTGTTCTTCTGCTATTATAAACAGAAAGTTACAAACAGGTTATGAAGAGAGTGGGGGAAAAGGGGTGATTTTTTTTCTAATGGCAGCCATTTACTCTGAAAAACCCAGCCTGACCTGGGGTTTGCACAGGCACAAAGGGGAAAACACTGCCCTGGCAGATTCAGGAAAAACCCTTCTGCAACAGCCTAGTGCTTACTTAGAGGTTATGGAGCTGTGAGGGAAAGGCAGACTGCAGAACTGCAAATAGAAGACCTCTGGTGTCACACAGGTTAAGGCACTAATGGCATTGTGTAACTACTGAAAGTATGTAAAAGATGTACAATGCTTGCATCTTTAGGAAATGCTTTTGGAACTGCTGGTGAACTCTGTTTCTCTGATGTATGCTCTGTTAAGTCTTCCAGCACTGCACTTCCATGAAATACTGAGAAAGGGTGTTCTCTGCTAGCAATGGCTTACATCGATGTTTTATTTCAGCCAGTGCCTTGCTGTTTCCCCTTCCTAGCTAAACTCCAACTACTCATTTCTGTTGCCTAGAAATGCTTCAAGGATGAAAATCGATCTTGGCTTATTGAAATTGACAGGTTAGTGGAAGACAGGAAAAGTCATGTAGCTTGTTGAGCTGGTCTAACAAAAGTAGCTTAAATAAATTTCTTTCAGTAGAACTTCGCCATCTTCACAACAAGTTTGTCTCTAGGACTTAGATTAACACCCTGTTTCTTACTTCTGACTTCTCAAATATAAGCACAGATAACAGGACTAAAAAACCAATAAAATAATAATAAAAAGGATCATTTTAGAAAAGAATATTTTGACATTTTAGAAGAGTGTGGGTGAAAGTTGACTACTGCTTACTTTTTTGTTTTCTCCAGGTCACAATGCATCAACCAGATGAAAGAATTAAAAGAACAATGTGAAGAAAGGATAGATGAGCTTACAAAAAAGGTCACTGATGTACCACAAATCAAAGAAAACAAAGACTTATCAGAAGATTTGAAAAAAAATAGCCAGGTATGGTTGGGTAATTTCTTAAAAATATTTTCCTTTGTAATTCCTGGGCAGTTTTCCACTATCTCCAACTAACCTTAGCCCTTGTCAGTAAGTTCTGCACTGCTTTCCTTCACATTTGTTGGATATTTTGTGATCAATGAGAACTTGAGTGATTGCAAGGACAGAACAGGCAAAAGGTTCTGCACGAGTCTTCAAATCTGTATCTATGAGAGGGGCAGAATTTGAGAGGTGATGTTAGGAGTGGTGTGAAGCCTCTTAAAGAATATTTAGACTGCTGAGCTTTGGCTCAGGGCTCCCTTTGACCTTGTAAAGGACATAGTTGCTTTGTATGTTGAAGATGTGTGTTAAAGATGAGGATTAATTTTTAACACTTCACAGTAGCAACAAGCTGTGTGTAAGATACTGTAGTCCAAAGGTCTTCGAGGTGTGTTGGCTATAAATTTTCACAGGAATCCTAATGTCAGCCTTTTTCTGTGGGAACAAGGGGAAGATCAAATGTCTCAGGTATTTGCTTTTGGATATTCTGAGTCAAAGAACCGTGTGACGTGAGAAGGCTCATTGGGGTACGGCAGGCTTGCCACATAGGGTGACTGCATGCCAGCTGACTCTTTCTTCCTGGAGTAGAGAGGTCAGGGGAAATCCTGAGAAAAGAAAATTTCAGATCATGCTGTTGCCTTGGCATGTGAATTATTGATGCTTCTTCAGTGAAGGCTAGGACTTGATTGGCTATAGAATCATAGAATTGTTAGGGTTGGAAAGGACCTTAAGATCATCTAGTTCCAACCCCTTGCCATGGGCAGGGACACATTCTAGTAGGTGAGGTTCCTCAAAACCCTGTCCAGCCTGGCCTTGAACACTGCCAGGAATGGGGCATCCACAACTTTTCTGAGCAGCCTGTGCCAGCGCCTCACCACCTTCCTAATGTCTAATCAGAATCTCCGCTCTCAGTTTAAAGCCACTCCCTCTTGTCCTGTCACTATATGCCCTTGTAAAAAGTCCCTCTCCAGGTTTCTTTTTGGCCCCTTTAGTACTGGAAGGCTGCCTTAAGTTCTCCTTGGAGCCTTCTTTTCTCCAGGCTGAACAAGCCCAACTCTCTCAGCCTGTCTCCTTAGGAGAGGTGCTCCAGCCCTCTGA
>WYDI02008623.1:0-39688 GCA_009867235.2 Psittacus erithacus | reverse complement strand
GTAGCAGCAGTGATTTGTGTTATACCTTAGTTAATAGACTGTTCTTATCTCAACCTGTGGGAGTTGTATTCTTTCAGGTCTCTTCCCCATCCCTCCGGGAGCCGAGGGAGGAGGTGGGGGGGCAGTGTGTGGGCTGTGTGGCAGGCCTAAACCACGACAAATGCATTTCCATTCTTACACATAATTGGCAATTTGTGCATATATTTCAAATTAATTTTTAAAGCATACATCTCAGCTTATAGACTCAAGTTGCAGGAACAAGGTTTGCACTTCTTTATCAAAATTAAAATATATTTAATTGGGGAAAAATATTTTCATCAAGTTTAGATGAAAAAGCTTTTTTATAAATATTCATAGTAAGTGACTGATGTATTTCTAATGTAGCACATAAAAATAAAAAGATTTAGGTGGTGTGTTTCACTGATATCATATGTAATTTGAAAATGAGGGTTCAGGCTGGTTGAACAAGTATGGAACATGTTGAAAGTGTTTTCCTTTGGCCAGATATTCAAAACCCTTGGGAATTTTTTCAAGCAGGTCTTTACCAAAGCAGACTGAAGTTTCTGCTACAGTTTTATTTTGGAGGAAGGGTTTTGGCTGTAACTCGTGCAATCCTGAGGGAAGAAATCCAGAAAAGACAATGTTTCAATAAGATGTAGGGTGAATTTCAAAACAATTTCAGGTCTCAAAAAAGGAGCAAGCTTTGGGTTTGTATATGAGCCTGATAGGCTCATAGTCTTCTGTGATGACTGAGACACAATGATTCATACAATAAAATACTGAGATTTTGCATTTTTAGAGAGGGCACACCACATCTGCCAGTCACAGCTCATTTCTGATGTGTTGTGGTTTAAGCCCAGCCAGAAACAGAGAACCACACAGCTGCTCTCTCACTCCTCCTCACTCCCCCCTCTCCCAGAGGGATGGGGAAGAGAATCGAAAGAAAGTAACTCCCATGGGTTGAGATAAGAAGAGTCCAGTAACTAAGGTATAACACAAACCGCTGCTGCTACCACCAATAATAATAATGATAAGGGAAATAACAAGGGAAGAGAATACAACTGCTCGCCACCCACCAACCGATACCCAGCCCGACCAAGCAGTGATCTAACCTTTCCGGGTAACTGCCCCCAGTTTATATACTGGGCATGACGTGCTGTGGTGTGGAATACCTCTTTGGCTAGTTTGGGTCAGGTGTCCTGTTCTCTGCTTCCTCCCGGCTTCCCCTCCTTCTTGCCAGCGCATCAGACTCAGAAAGTCCTTGGTCAGAGTAAACATTACTGAGCAGCAACTAAAACCATCGGTGTTACCAGTGCTGTTCCCAGGCCAAAAGTCAGAAACACAGCACTGCACCAGCTACTAAGAAGGAGAAAAATGGCTGCTACTGCTGAACCCAGGACGTGATGCAATAGAAAAGGGAAGACAGAAGGATTTACGTCCCTCCAGTTGTCCCTTGAGGAGTAGGGATGGGGGATATCAGGGTATGATTGATCTCTGCCCAAGTTCCCCTCAGGTATTGTGCATTTGCCTTTACAAGGTTGAAAATATGGTGCCAGAAACAGGTTGGCTTTAAAAAGTTTTTACTTAATTTCCAGTAGGTACACACAAATTTTTGGTCTGCAAAAAGATTGTGTGAAAAATCAGTCAAAAATTGTTTTACACAGTCTTTTCCTAACGTTGTATTGTTCAGTCATTTACAGATTGTCAGCAACATAGCAATCTGGTTTTACAGGAATTCATAAGGTGTTGTGGATTTAACAAGGTAGATATCTACATCTAAAGAACAGAGAACATTATCAAACATCTCCAAGTCCTTTGGTGGATTTCATGAGATCATGCATGGAAATTTGTCATTGCTGTATGTCAGCCATCAAGCACTGCTCTTGTATTGTTTTGGCTATTAAAATAACAGCTTTCAGAGCCAATTTGCAATCTAAAATAATTCACAAAGCAGCAGCGCTTTGTACCATAAAAATAGATGCCAGAGATAATTGGGCAAGGTGGTGTCATGTCACATGTGTGCAGTTCATTAATTAACTGCTTGAAACTGCTATAAAATAATAGCCATGTCATCAAGATGAAACTACAAAAGTGCAAATAAAATAAAAGGGCACTAAGAAAGAAAACAGAGCAGCTGTTATTAAAGTATCCTCAAGTTACTGTTCATTTTTACTGCCCTCTTCCCTGGTCTTTCTGGTGCCAGACCTGAACCTCAGCTAGTACCCCAAAGGCCTTTAGTTTATATTGCTTCTGGCAAGGCCCTTGTTTTCTGTGTGGAGTGCAGAATCAATTTGAATTTACACTATCATATTTTAAGTGCTCAGTGATCCTGATTCACAACTGTGCCAAGTTTACACTTACAGATTATGAAAATTGTGTCAGAAAGTTGATGAGCAACCTTCATCAGGTATGACAGGGAAGTCTGGGAGTTTATTCTTTTGAGGTGCCTTCTCTGGGGTCAGTTTTAATTTTTGCAACACATTTACAAAGTTTTCTTTCCTGTAGATTCCTTTTGTGTCACATTCCTCTATCTTTTAAATACCCACATCAAGAAAATCCATGATCTTTACAGCCTAGTTTTGCATTCCTGATGCTGAATGTTGAAACAACCACTGCAGAATCTACCACAGCCCAAAAGCTCCTCCAAACTACAGAGGCAGCAAAACCCAGCAGGGGCTTGAGTCTGTGTCTCTCACACCTCAGTACCCCCCTCACAGATCCTGACATAATCCCTCTCTCTGTTAGCAGGTTAATTGTTAATACTGAACTTTGTACACTGGAATGATGCCTCCTGCCTCAAGAGTCTGCGTTTGTCAGGGTTAATCTTCAACGAACTATTTATGGAAGTTTACCAGCTGCTTTAAAGAGAACAGCTGGAGTTAGAGTCTATGAAGAAGGCCTAATTTTTAATTAGCTTTTACTACACAATATAAACTTTTAAAAATATTATAAACAGACATTAAAGACTGAAAACAATCAAATCCTAAAGGCTACGCATGGGCAGGAATTCTAGACTAGTATAGAGATTGCTTCTATTTTTATAGTATAACTGATGTACTGGCTGTCTTTAAGAGCAGAAGTCACATTTATCCAGTACGCTGTGAAGATTTTAGGTATAGGTACAGGGCAGAGTCTTCTCTGCCCCAGAGTACCCTGGGGAAGGAGCTGTGTGATGCATATCATCAGAACTTTTTGCAGTCCATCATAAAAAGTATGTGCACAGACATCACTAGCCTTTGCCAGTGTAAAACACTACAAAGTAATCCTGACAAAAGGGATCCATGTCCCACCCCACCCCCAGCCTACACAATGACTTTTCATCTTGACTCCACGTCATGTTTCTCTTTGCAAGCAAATTCTTGTGACATAAATACCCTGCCTGTCTAATCAAAGATTTGTAGCATGTATGAGGCTTTATGCACAAAGCACTCTATTTTTATTTTTTTTTTAATTCACTATTAACTTGAGTTATTTGAATTAACAGAAGGGAGACCAATCTACAGTGACACATGATGATCTGAGAGTGATTATGCAGTACATGTTAAAGAAAAGTAGATAAGTGGTTTGTTAGAATTATTGAATGTATTACTAAATGAGACCTGGAACTGTGTGGTGAAAACGAGAATATCTGGGTAAGCAACAATGATGAATTTCTCACTATTATACCATACTTTAGCCTGTTTCATCTCTTTTTAGCTTCAAATTTAACTTTGTAGAGTAATGCTTCATAAGGCAACCCATCATACCATTATTGAATATTTGCAAGAAGAAAAAAAAGTAGCCTTAATAGGATCCAAGGTTTTTCAGTGATTGTTCATGAGCTTAAAGAGATGAAATATTTCCTTGTCGGTGCTTATTCTACACCTGACATTTCTCATATTTGATCAGTTAATGGTTATTGCCCACCTTGCTACTTTAAAAGGTCAGATAAAAAAGGGTTGGTAAGTCTCCTTCAATTGACAGACATACTGGAAAAAACTGTTCACATCTATATATCTCTCTTTTGAGAGGCATAGATATCAATATTAGGACTTATCAAGAACATACTTAAGATAATACTAGCAACATGTCTGGCTGCTATTCAAACAAAGATCTATGATGCAAGATTACCACAGGTAATATTTTGCTCTTTCAAGTTAGATTTAGATACTAAATTCTACTACATATATTTCTTTTGATATTATTCACTACACAAAGGCTGTTCTAGCCAGACTACTTCTAACAAAGGTAGTAAAGAAAAGGCTTTCCTAAAATTAGAGACAATTTCTCAAGGAAGAGTTGTTAAATATATTTGGTGGTTTTCCAGTTGTAAAGAAAAAAAACAACAAACCTAAAGATTTGAACATTCAAGGTTCTCAATGTAGAACATGTATTCTTTCTGAAAAACGTTCTGACGATTTTGGAGAAAAGAATATGTAGATGATTTCTTAAACAAAAGTGATGCAGCTTCAAGGGTTTTTTTCATTCTTGTTAGCACTCTTGCTCATCTGAGTGCTGCATTTTGTTCTAAAATGGTCACAATGACTACTTCCTTAAACTATTACTTTGGCCCACATGCAAGTTTGCTCTTCATGGTCCTCAAATCTGCACAAGTGCTGAGAGCCATTCTGACACAATAACTTCATAAAGCATTAAGGACAGAAATAAACAAAAATAATGGAACCAAGTGAGCAAGTCCATTAGCTCTCATAGTTTAATTGCTTTTCGTGCAATTCACCTCTCATATACATTTGTGATCTATTTCCATTCATATTTCTTGGTAAAAGTTAAGAACCAGGTAGGATTTTAACCTATATCTCCTCCCAAAAATAGTGTATAGGAAGTATAAAAACTTGAAAACATGCAGTGAACATGGAAGTATTACAGAAATTTTGCAAGCTCTATGTTTGGCAGAGGGGTTTTGTGTTGCAGTTCCTCAGCTGAGACACCAATTCCTTTTAACTGCAGATAGACCTTTATATTATGAATATAAATAAAATGGCAAATTCTAACACTGCATTAAAAATTTTGCCTGTATGACCTGCTATGTACATATATATTGACAAATGCACCCTCTGCTAAAATCTAGGTCCTTCTAGATAGAGAAAATGGCTATCATTTTGCATTAATAACATTAAGAGAGTTGCTTTTTAAAAGCAAAATTGAATAAAAAGGCTAAGAAGTCAATTTTTTGTATTAGCACAATTTTATTATGCTTCATTATTTCATATCTCTCCATGCATTATTTCATATCTCTCCATGCATTATTTCATATCTCTCCATGATGTCTCTTTTCATCTATCTCTTTTCTCAGCTAAATAGGTATAATTGTTGTAATCTCTTTTTATAAGAACTCTTTTCTTTTTGCTGTCCTTCTCTAGTACTTTTCTTGCTGTATCCATTTTTAAGGTAGGATAACCAAAAGTGAACATAGCGCTGAAGTACCTTCATTTGATATACTGGCATATATAATGGTTTTAAGGTTCATGCAGAATATTAGTTACACGGTTCCTATTGTTCATTTTTCAAACTTCAGTCATTTCAGGACTTCAGATGTTCAGAAAAGGGTAGAAGTAATGGATTATCCTCAGCTCTACCAGAGGGCTTACTGAAAGATAGATTTATCACGATCAACAGAAACAGACTTGGTCTATCTGGCTAATTTTTTTTCCTATGAATTTGAATAGAGATTTTAGCAACTTACTTAGGCTATAGGCATAAATGCTAAACATAAAACACAAGTGACATGAGGTTATAAATATATCTAGTTTAATTATTGGTTTATCTTTAATAAATTCAACTGCAAGAGAAATTTTGCTTACATTAACCCCATTACTCTCCTTTGCAGATGTAAGACATGCCTCCTCTGCACAAAGAAGTATGGTAAAAAGGCATATGAATCAACACCAGTCTGTCCCAACCTGCATTAACAAGTCACTGTAACATTAAGAAAGCAACCACAGTTCAGAAATAGCTTTGCTTTCTGGTTATGTCTTGCCCACCTACAAGTTCTTACTTACCGACAATATTTACAAAGTGAAATTCTTTTGATTCTGGTACTCAAACACTCATCAGACATTTCTCACTTAAATACACTCCACTGCAAAGAATGGGCCATAGACTGAATATCTTCCATTTTACTGTAACAACTCAGCTTTAAATACGAACGGACTTCCAACTTCTATCTTCCTGTGAATCCTTCTCCAGGTCTTCATACTACAACATGCTCTGATGTCTCCTGAAAGACTATGTTTGAGCTGACAAGTCCTGCACTAGTCAGAAAGCCAGCTGTAATGTACTGCACTTCCATGATCCACTAGAAAAGTATTACTTTCTGAGCAGAGCATGAAGCAGCTGCTAGGAACACCAGTTTTATTTTGTCATTATTCTGTATCTGGCCCTACAAATGTAGGTATGAAGCCTGGCCCAGGTCTTACAGAAACCAAAGGTAAGGATTTTTTTTCCATAAATATGAAATTATTCACTGAGAAGCTGAATACAATGCATACGGTACAGGGCTCTCTTAAAATACTACTCATAGTCAACATCATGTGAAAGATACTGGAGTTAAAAGAATTAGTTCATTGGCTGTGAGCCAGTATAAAAGGTAATTAATATTAAAAAGGACATTTCACAGGTCCAAATCCAGTCATACAGAACAGAGTACCAGGCAAAGAGGGTGTCATGATCTTATGCAGTAGGAATTTCCCACTTGTTTTTCTGTACTTCCTAACTGTGGAGCCCACAGCCTAATTCCTAATCAAAGGATCCTCTTAACCTGACCTGCCATTTTCTATTCCTCATTGTATATCTCTGAGCATACATGGCATTCTTTGAACAATTAATAACCTCACCTCAGCCTCTGTGAGTAATTGAATTTGTTCACATTAATCTATATTGCCGTCCAGCTTCTGTCTCAAATTCCCCACACTTGCTCTGTCATCTTTTCTTTACAATTTGAGCCCATACGTCCCACTGGTACTATTCATCTTGGTTCACAGTGAATGATGATCCCAGCATCACATTCTTTTCTTTTTCTCCAATGTAAAACAAAACAAGACAAAAACCCCTTTTCTTCTATTAGGAGCGTGACAAAAAAAAGAGATACAACAGTTGGCGCTATACTTCCTCTCTGGCAAACATTAAGAAAGTGGGTGCTTGTCAGAGCTTTTGAGTAACAAGCTATCATCTGTCACACTTTCAATAATTATTCTGATTTCCAGAAATGAGGAAAATCCATCTAAGTATTAAGTGAGGTGTATTAAGAAATCCATTGGATAATTAAACAACACAAACTGGATAAGGTTTCATAGTTGACTGAGAATTCTCTGCACATGAAGAAAGTAAAAAGGTGGTGATAGTAGTTTATGATCTAGTTCAGAATAAACTCAATCTTCTGTCTAGTTCAGATGAAAGAAATATGCTCTCTGTTCATTATCCCTACTCATAGTTGAGCACAATCATCTGGAAAGGATGCCACATGTATGCATATCACCCTCTAGCTTATACAAACACAGTACACAGGGCTTTTTGACATTAATTGGATCCACCCTATCCTCACATGGAGGCCAATTTGGTAAAAAGAAAATCTGTGCACTTTTCACATGCAAGACTGGAATTCCATATCAAGTTGATACAAAAAACATTCACTAATTAGCAGCTTCTGCATTGTCACTTCCAAGATAAAAGTCACCAAGTGCCCACCCTCTTTTCCTAAATTATTCTTTGGCAGGCAGTGTTACAGGGAACATAAAAACAAAACCTCTTTCCAAATTGCTCCAAGGTGACTTGTACCTAAAGCTCAGCAAAACTGCCAGTTCAGACTACAGGGAATCTCCATCTATGATGCCCTCATCACTTTTACTTTGCAGAATTCACTTTAAATTAAAATAGAAAGAGAAAAAGACATATTTCATATGAACTAAAGTTTAACTATCCAGTTTTATTTTAAGTAGTGCAAAGTAATGGCTCTGTAAAGGACAGAACTGCTGTAAAATAATTTCAGATTATTACACTTTACATAAAAAGCAAACCAGAAAGAACAAAGCTAATTAGTTTGCAAAGACAGAGGCATGTTAGTTGCTCAATAAACATGCCCTGAAATAACATACACATAGACCTCTGACATAACATATTAAAAAAAAGGCAAGAAATACAGTGATTAACAAAAGAGCCTAAATACAGCAATATGATGTGTAGCATTAGTCCATCATTTCATATCCTTTCTCTCAGTTACATTAGTTTTTTGGATTTTTTTTTTCCTTCAATGAACAAATTATGATTAGTCCAGAAAATTTCCCTGGAAAAAAAACATGTCCAAAATATTTCACAGAAAAGACAAAATAGGAGTAATACAAAGGTCATTGCTTGTTCTTCACTTCAACTGTAACCTTCTTGTAGGAGCAGGGAGATACTGCTTTTTTAGAATGACTCTGTAGCAGCTACACAATAGTATCGTAGTCTGTGATCGGCATTTTATATGTGACAGCCATCATCATTAAGTCACACAGAGATGCTACTACCAACTCAGAAACTACAGAAACAAGCATAAAGCTATGCTTTCTCACACGGTCGCAGCTTGTGTACACCATCATCAGCTACATTTCTTCCCTATTGTAGAAAGCAAGAGACACCTAAGTAACATACTTACTTGACAGACACTGCAGGCAGAAGTAAAGGCATAAAAAGTTCAAACGCATGCAAATACTTCAAAGGAAAATGTTATTTCAGGAATCAATATCTTATGCACACATCTATATCAGGCTTTTTTTAATATATGAATTAACTATTCTGACAAAGTTGTGGAGATTCTGTATGTATTCCCAACATGTTACCGAAAGGTAACTTATGTTCCATCATATATGGCAATTTCGCTATCTTTTATAATGGGAGAAAAAAGGAAAACAATGAAATAGTCATGGTGAAAATGAGATTATATGGATATACTGAACTGTTGATATCTCCCTATCCAGAGATATTTCTAAAAATCAGAAATTAGCAGAGGTTGAATCACCAAAGAAAATAGGGCTATGTAAAACAGAAGAGTCCACGACCACAGGATATTCTGATGTTCACCAAAGAGTATCTTCCTGGACAAGCTCATGCTTATGGAGTACACCAACATACTGTATAAAAGTATTTTTCAAGAATTGGAACTATTTGTTATTTTTTCTAGTTAATTCTATTATTATGATTTATTTTTTTTTCAATTCTCAAGATTCAAAGTGCAGTAAAACTCTTACCATTTTCAAAAATTACTTTAAAAGTTTGTTTATAGTTTGATGAATTTTTAAAAAATCAATAGTTCCACAATGACAAAAAAATCTTTAAAAATGTCAATTTTAAAAAACATTTTAAAATATTTAGCATTCCAAAAGTAGTATTGGTACTAATAATATAGCTCAAGAAAAGCAAACAATACTATAAGACTGCCTTGGCAGTTCCTTTTCCTAAAAAAGTACCCAGTAGAGCTAGACTGAAGTTATTTTACTTAAAACATTTTCTTACAATATATCTGCAAAAATCATAGAGAAAATCCTTCCTCTTTTTCAACTGACTTTTACTTCAAGGGCAATTCTGAAGGTTCATAAGCTTTAGATAGTTCGCTTACAGATATGCTTTATCCTACTGAAGGTAAAATTAGCTGTATTCAAGGTTTTAACTGATAAGAATGTCCTTTGTTAACCTTACTCAAAGTTAGCTCTTTGCAGCTTTAACAAGGTAAGCAAATGAAGACGTGGGCTTTTTCATGGCTACCAGGGAAGAATACTTTCCTGGGGGATTTCTACAGTCTTACCCTGACAACCTGACTGTTAGCTATTTGTTATTAGCTGTGACCCACAATGGTAGCATCTATGATAACTGTGCCTCTTAACTTACCACTATCACAGTAATTATCAACCTATGGCAATCTCTAGTGTTTTTTTACATATATACATTTACATATGTACCTACCATATAGCTACATACATAACAGTAGCTCTGTACTACTGTTTTTTGTTATTCAGAGATGGAAAACAATTGACCAAATAATTTATACTTTCATATGATTTATGAATAAGTAACCACAGGAATGGATAGATAGGTGGGTGGGTGTATTCATGAACAGACAGGTAGATACTACTCGATTTGCATTTCTAAGTGCGTATAAAATGGTATTGAATTGCCTTCTTTAGAGAAAAAAATAGAAGAAATGGATTCAATGTCATCTGTCTTCAACCAATAACAAAAACCTTAAGTGAAGTAATCTCTATAAATGCTGTTCAAATAATTATAAAAGTAAAAAAAATGTGTTTATCCTAAAAAACTCCATGATCTCAGGTGATCAGATTCTTAACAGACCTCTATTAATCCAGCCACCCAGCTGTACTTCTCAGCTTCACTGCATTTTTACTCCCTACACATTCCCTATTACACAAAGGAACTTAGGTTTGATTTTCAGCACTTGACCCAACAAACTTCTCCTGGAGAGAAAGCCGTTCCATCAATATGGAAGAAATACAATAAAGCAAAAAAAGAAGATGGATGATCTGTCAAGCAATGAGAGTCTTTTCTCCACTGTGGGAGTGTACCACTTCTACAGCACTCTCCAGTCCTTCCTGATCAGGGAGCTGGTGTTTGGGTCAGTCACTTGAATCTAGTGTTATTTAATATAAAGAATAACGGGTATTAATCTCATGTGATTAATGCATATGAAATCTCACATCATATTTATTAGGAGTGCAAATCATGATTTTCTAGCCTAATGGGAAAGATTAATTGAATCAAGTGTTTAATTTCCTCTCTTCAAATCATATCTTGATGATTCATGAATTCCATAGCAAAGTCATTTGCATTATCATATCATCAAGAAATACAGTTAGTTGTTAGAAAGATAAGATTGGGAGACTAATTTTAAGTTTCAAAAGACTGTATTTTGTTCAAATGCAGGGTTCATGCAATGGGTACAGTAAGCTGACCAAGACAAAACATTTGATCCTATCAGAAAAGCAGTATCACTTCTATTTTCTGCAACATGAAAACATGGATCTTTCAAACCACTCTGACACTGCATTGAAGTCTCCTTGTATTGTGCACATCAGGAAGTGTAAAATGTTAAATAATCTCTGAATCTGCCCTAGAATCTCAAGTTAGCTTATTATAAGGTTGGTGGTTTGGGGTTTTTTCTCCCCATGTTTGAAAAACTTCTTTGTTTCACTAAGGGCAAATCTCTTGTGTTTTGTAACGTTGTTATTGAACAAGTTTAATGATTTGCTGAGGACCTCATCTAGCGGCATTACCAAGCAACATGAGATTAGAAATGTATGGTGATGTAAGCTCTCCTAGAATAAATGAAAATATTTTATTCAGATACCAAGAGGGGTCTCCTGAGATCAAATTAGAAGCTAGCTGCGAAGGGAGATGTTTAGGCATGCTCTGGAATTATTTATCAGCATTTTCTGCTTGTGTAAATTAAACAAAGGAGAAAGAAAACAAGGGGTTTTTAAGTAATATGACTGCTAATGATATTTCTGAATTATTCTCAGTTTAATAGTTAATTTGCAATGATAATAATTGTTCCTGCCAAAGCTCCAATACTGTCAATTCTATCCTTCCTGAAATGAACTTTCTTCAAGACCTTTAATGGACAAGTAATTGCAAATTTTTAGTGGGCTTTGCTAATTTTAAATTTGTTTTCTTCTTGACATTTCTTTTAATTTAATTCAATTTTATTACATTCATCAGCAACTAGAGAAACTGACTTAAAAGTCCATTAAGGCAGAATAAATGTTTGGGGGTTTTATATTGCACTTGTTTATCTTTATTTATAATGAGTGTGTGCTTCCAGATAGAACAGAAGCATTTTAATTATTACTTTTTAACAGTAATGTGTGCTTTCCTTGCACTCTTTCAAGACAAATATGTTTTAAATTCTTCTCACTCAGCTAGAAACTGTTATTGTGATTTTATTGCTAAGGTACTATAATCTGCCCTGCAAAATATTTAGAAAACTATGAATATGTTTAAATGGAATACTCAGGGGGCTAAATCTAAGCATTGTTAAGCCTGTACAACAAGCCAGTAGAGAGGACAGTCGGTCCCTAAAAGAAAATAATATTGCAACATGTATCACAGATATTCATCATGAGTGAAATGCAACTCTATGAAAAATCTTGTTCTAGCTAATTGCAATGAAAATTTCACCCTGGACTTGCCCACAGAGGACACAGCTATCTCGAGTTGTAGTTTGCTGGTATTGTCAGGCACACTGCCAATAAAATTATATTTATTTGAGCTTCTCAGGGAGTTTCCATTGCCAGGATTTTCTGATTTTTTGAGTCAGGACAGTCAGTTCCTTAGGACTGTGTCAACTGCTGTATGGCTGTGACAGCCTGAAGATGCCTGGCAGGCCACAGAAAGCCCTGCAGAGGGTCTCCTGGAGGCAAGTACAATGTCTTCCACTGCAGGAATGTAAGACAACTTGAGCACTGCTCTCCTTGTCTCTCCAGCCAATGGTTAACTTGTTCATGTTCCGTGCCTACAGAGAAACTACCACTGGATGAAACTGCCTCCCCAGTCACATTGCCTTGCTGGAGAGGACAAGGAGAGCAGGGACCAAGTCGTCTCACATTCCTACAGTGCAAGGAGTTGTACTTGCTCTTGTATTTTTAATAGCAATAGAAGAAAGGAGGCATCTCTGATAAACACAATTATCTGTTATTGTAAGTGATTTGGTATACAGCTTCTCAGCTTGCTGTTTTCTTGCTGTAGTGTCTTTTTGGTTCCAGCCATGGATTAGGACGGGCAATGTGAGTCAGTAAAATGAAAAGACTGTCCTCACTCCCCAAAACTTGCAATCTGACACTGGTCAAGATATTTGAAAGACATTGATTTGCTCCATAAAGCAATGTGCTATTTGAAGCTCTATGTTCCCTTCAGTGTCTTTTCTTAATGCCTAGTTTCAGCTCCTGCCAAATGTCCACTGCTAACTTGAAAACATCTGAAAATGAAAGTATGTACTGGAAAAAATGACAGTCACTCACACACTAATATAACAGAATGAACAGACTCCCACTTGTTCTTGAGCTCTCCATTTTATGAGGGAGAAAAGGAGAAACATTTCTTGGCTCAGCATCTCCTCCTCTGCATTTCTGCCAAACAAAATGCTTGACAAGTGCAATTTTACAGCACATGCTTGATGTGAACATACTGTCACCATGTTTGGAATTAACAAAAAAAAAGTTATTTGGGAAAAAAAGGTCGCGAAAATGTTTTGGTTCCTTGCAGTTTTCTTGCTGCTCTCATTCTCTTTCCAGATTTCAGTGAAACAGAAGTTGAATATCTCAGAAAAGTAAGGATGCTTTGTGGCTTCTTCTGAAAGTGCAGCAAACTGGTAGCCTTTTCAGGCTGCAGCACAGATGCTCACAGTATAAGATCTGCTGCAGTAACTGCCTGGTGCTACCGCTCTTACAGCCCCAGCAGGCAGCCCAAGATCAACCTGCAGATTCCCTTCTAAGCTCTACAGGTTGTCCTTGGAGTCATTAGACTAAGTTCACCTTTAACTGGAGCATATTGGCAGGACAGGGAAGATTTTAAGCTGCTTCCAGAGTTGTTCTTCTGGCTGCACAGAACTGACCTACATTTTCCCTTGTAGAACTGTCATTCTGGCACTTTTTGCAAGCACCAGAAATATGTCTCTGCATTATACAGGTGCATATTTTCAACAAAGAAAATAGAAAATCATCTATATGACCTCAAAATTAGAGATGAAGCTGTAACTTTTTGAACTATAAACCCTGAACATGTGTAGGCTGCTCTGCACTGTGGTTATGAGTCATAAGACCTAGCTCAACTTTTTTATTTCCTATATTTCACTGCGATTATGAAAGAAAATATACATTATAAAATAATGTGGTATGAAGTTCTGTTTTCACTGAATCCATGACCATTATAACCAGCCTCCTTGTGAGCATAAGTAAGTCAAATGGATACAAAGACTGGAAAGAAATTGGCTCAAAACCTGAAGTTCCTGACTCAAGTGAGTATACATTTATTTTCTTTCCTTTTCCCTGTTGGGAGGGAAAGAAGGGGGAAACCTGCAACAAAAAACCCCAACAGCCAAGGACACAAAGAAAGAAACCCTGAAAGATTAAGCCTGCTGTACAGGATTTGCCTCTGTGCTATTCACTAAATCCTTTCTTCCTAAGGGAAGGAATGATCTGATGCTATGTACATTCCCACAAAACCCTTCTGAAACACACTATTTTCAGATATTGGTGAATGCATTTAATGAACCCTTTTCCTCAAATGAGATAGTTTATAAGGAAAAAGATTAGTTCTTGTGGAAGATGCAATAAATTTTGCTGGAACAATTTTGGCATTTTGTCTTGCCCAGCATCAGAGACCCACATTCTCATCACAAAAGGCCAGCTGCTACAAATTTGGTTCACTCATCCTGTGTTCTCTCAACTTGACTGATATAACTTAATAAAACCTTCTTCACCAGCCTTCTATGTTCTCCCATCTCCCCATTCCTGGGAATGTCTGTAAAAAAACACCACTGATAGATTATCTCCAGCTATTCTGCTTCAACCATATCAAATCACTCCTTGAATCTTTTTATCAGTGACCCTTTTTTTTTTTTTAACATCATCAAATTCAAGATAATTTCCTGTTTGAAGTACCACAAAACTTCATTATAAATCACACAATAAAGCTATCTCTTCAGTTTCATATTTGCTCTTTTATATTCTTCATTCCTGTCATTGCATTCTTTATTGCGTTCTTTAACAGCCCTTCTTCAGGCAACAATGAGCTAATTCATGTTCTCCCTACACCCCACCCTTTATCACCTTCTAATCCCTTCATAAAATTATTTTCATACAGAAAATTCCTATTTTGTTTTCCCTGAAAAATAATCTTGGCATACCTTAAATTATCAGCACCTGTCTTTGTGAAGTTTGTCTCTAGACCATATGAGGGCTTCTTTATGCTCTCTATATTTGCCATCATATGGAAGTGATTGATTATAACAATTGTAGTTTTCACATACTTTATTTAACTGCTTTTTTTTTTTTTTGATGCTCTTAATTTGGTAGCAATATAAATAAGGTATGTCCTTCTGTATGGATTCATTACCATACTGCTCATTAAGAGTTTAAGACATTTATTAGAAGCAGGGAGTTGTTTACAAGTTCTGTCATTGTACAAAACAAATAGTATGGAAATATATTCAAAAAGCTCCAGCTCACGAGTAGATATGACATACTTTCAGAAAAACGAGTAACATGTGCGGCAGTATTCCTAGAAGAGATGACAGAGGGAGATAAGGGTGGTTTCCAAAAGGTACCAGGAACTCACAAGTTTTTGTGTACTGCTAGCGCAAATGGTGCTTAGTACTTTATAACATCAATGCTCCTTGTATCACATGTGAAAACATGGGTCAAGATATTAAATTTTATCATGATATGCTCAATTTCAGTGACCTGTGCCAGAAGTTCTCAGTTCAGTCTGTAAATAGCCTGGCAATAAAATAGCATGTTGAACTTTTTATTATTTCTCACCCATACGTGTTATTGTTTCTTTCCACTAATCAGTTTCCTATTAAAAGAAATTGCTGTTACCTTTAAAGCCACATGAAAAAATCTTAAAAGCAAAACAGCATAAACATGGGAGAAAATGTTGGGATTCTATATACTGTATTACAGATTCAAAGTATGGTTCCTTTTATTTTTTTATGTCTTCCCACTTTGCTTTTCCTGCCCTCTTTTGTAAGACCACAAGATTTTCCTGCTAGAATGATTGGTGATCAGCCGCAAGATTTTTTTAATAAGAACAAAGGTACAATAACCTTTTTATTAACCTATATTCAGTCAAGATGCAGCCTGAAAGAATGGTAACTTAAGTGTTAATTCCCTAGTGGAAGGATTGCTTCTTTATCCTTTGCCTATGGGGGACAGGGCAAAGCCTTATCATCAGATAAACAAGGAACTTCAGGGATGTGGAAGAGGAATAGGTGAAAACGCAACTGATCATTATCTTCAGCCAGCAGCTGCCAACTAGATGCTCCTGTAATACATCAAGAGTTACTCAGTAATACACGGCTTCCTGCTAAGAGGGAGTAGAGCAGGTTGTCTTCAGCCAGAAGAAAGTGATATACAACTATGTTTAACTCTGTTTTGCCTCTGCAAAATTTATGAACTTTTACTTGTCAGGCAGGACAAGACCCAATAAACCAAGTGATCATTTTGCTTTTAGCTTTGCATGGATATTTTTTTTTAAAGCTGAATTAACTAGGCTCAATCTGCAGCTGAGATAGTCGTATCTCAACTGTTGCACAATATGTTGCCTTATCTGATTCTGTAGAGCAGTAATAAACAGTCTTGGACTGTGCTTTATGCACGCTTATGTCCCTGGTGTTGTCATTTAGGAGACTGCGGATCTAATAGTTTCATTTTCCTACCTGATCACTTGTTTTTCCTTCTTCTCCTTCCAAACTTCTAAGTAAAAAATGAAATCTTTTGGGGGGTAAAAAAAGCCAAAAAACAAACCAAACATTTGTATCATTTTTCTGTTTCAGACTAGGAACACAGTTGGTCTATACAGTTGCTGCACAGCACATGCTGACAGAAAAATCCTAATGAGCGATGGTTAGTAGCAATTAACAAGAATTATCAATGCTAAATTCCTTTGCTAGAGTGAAAGAACAGATTTCTATCTGATAACCTGAGAATTATAAAAAAATTTGGAGCATTATCCACTACTTTGAGAGCTCTGAAACTGTGGGTTTTTATCCTGGACTGATTTTAAAGGAATGCTTGCCATTTTCATTAAGCCCTCATCACAAATTTTCATTTGAGCTTTTTAAACAAAAAAACTTAACAAAACAACAACAAAAAAAAAAGAAAAAAAAAAAAAGGAAAACAAGCAGATTCATCTTGATATGATACAGCTGCGGTGAGCAAAAGTGGTCAGGTTTCCCATGAACGCACCTGAAATCTGCTGGTTTGCTCCGGGTTGGCAGTGGGATGAAATGAGAAGTGTAATGCAAAGGAAAAGACAGTAAGATGATAATGCAGATGGGACTTTTTTATACTGAACTAGGCCCCAACTTCAATAGAGATGTTGTCACCGTTGTCTGAAAGGCTAATCTTACACTCTAGTTCAAGTAAGAACTGCACAGGTTAAGTAGCTAATTGTTATTCTTAGTTAGCACTCCGGTATACTGACTCCATGATGAAATACAACATTGCAAGATTGTAAAACATCTCAAAAAGAAAACTACAATCAGTGGTTCTGAGTTGTACCAACAAAAGCAAGAAAACATAGAGACAAAGAACTCTCCTTAGTCTGATTTTTCCATGTTTTGTCTGGGTACTGCAAGATTTTCTAATACAACAAAATGTTCACTGAAGAGCTTGTGATGTATCTTTGCCTCTGGGGGGTGAGCTAAGGGAAACTCATGTATTAAGTTTCAAGTTCTAACAGTGCCAGAACTTAAGTACAGATGAACTTGTCACTATACTGTGAAGGAGCAGTACAGGTTTCAGCCAAATATACTTGGCTTTCTTTGGCTGGGTTTCAATAAATACTGCAGGCAGTAAATTTGCTACATGCGATTTCCCAGCTCTAAGTCTACAGAGAGATTTGACTCAAAAAGGCAGATCAGCTCAACTTAAGCCAATCGCTTTGGCTATGAGCCCATACCTATGTCTTTCAGTCTTCTAGTAATTTTTGATACAGACAACCTGAGGTGGCATTACCTGCTTTATGGGAACTTTTTTATGATCTCTCAGGGATACTTATCTTTCATTAGCTTTTGACAAAGGTCCACCAAATAGCTCTGCTGTCCTGCAGGTAATTAGCTGCCATAATTACTCATATACACTTCTGTCAGCTGTATTAATTTCGCACTGTCACTATCCTCCAAAATAATTGACAAATTTTAATATAGCATCAGGAAACGTTCGTGATTGGCTCAAAGAAAGACAAGACTTTGTCTGCATATGTGAGACTTTTTCACCCAGAAATATATGAAAATATATTAAGCATTGAGGAAAGCAAAGCAGAGAAACTCTTCACAGTTTTAGCAGGGATTTATTTTGAACATTCTGTTCTTTTTTCATCTGCCTGATTGGAGCATGGAATGCTCAGGATCCAGCAGTGCTTTCAAGAACTAGAAAGAGCAATTAAATTAATGGGTTTGTCAGAGCAATAATAATTATATTTTTTCTATATAGCATGGCAGTATCTGAAAGCTTCAACTAAGAATATGGATTCATTTTGTTAAGCCTTGGAGAAAAACATAATGATGTTCTCCCCTCTCCACCCCAAAATGTAAGTGGATAGAGCAAACAATATTTCAGAAAGGAAGCTCTCACTGCTATTTTATATATAAAAGAATAAGCCATATACAGATGAGTTACCCAAAGTCACAGGAAACCCGTGGCAAAGTGACCGAATATGCCTTCCCCAAGCAATGTGCTTTAAATACAAAGCTATCCTTCTTTTCCAGGCAGCAAGAATTTCAAGTCATGCCACTCCTGATAAAATATGCAGACTTTCTGAAAAGGAGTGATTTTCAATTTACTGATAAATTAGTAAACATGATTCCTGTGGACAATTGGAAGGATATTTTTGGAAATAACTAACATTAAAAATAACCAATTTTTCACTGGACGTAATCTATACAATATTTAAATATGCACTGATAGTCCAAAGCTATGCAGTTAATGAAAGTAAAATATATTTCCATAATATTTAGTACATCTGTAATTTATAGAGCTGTAAATGCAGATTTATAGCTGGCATATCGCATGATGGTAAAATGTCTGCATAAAAAAGTGTGAACATTTGTGCTGTAACAACTCTGTCAAAAGAACATCATGGCGATCATTTGGCAACACGTACATGTTGTCTGATGAACTTCACTATAATTAATTATTACTGCTAATGAACATTTGATTAAATTAATTTTCTAAAATATACAAATGATTAAGTGAGAATATGAGAAGATTTACTGCACATTTTGATAACAGTAAATTCTATGTGACATTTGCACATGTTTAATATAATGAAATACTAAAATCATATCCCTTTATAAAAGAATTTCTGAAGAACCTTTTGGAAAGCTCTGTTCTAATATACATATACCCAGGAGTCACTTGAATGAGCTTAAGATAACCACAGTGCTGACCCTGTGATACATCCCTGTCATTATAAAATGCTTCAGAAGAATATTAGCAGAACAGAAATAATACCAGAGTGGTGTATAGTAACAGGAGACGTTGCCTTCAGTTCAAATTCAGGGCTTAGTATAAGAGAGCTTCATACCTCTCAAAACACTTGTTTAAGTCAACCCTGAATAGTTTAAGTCAACCATGTCCATTGTACATTGCGCTACAGGTTTACCAGCAATGAATGGTAGAAGAATGCATTTTCATTGAAATCAGAATACATAGAAATAAACAACTTGAAACAACTCTGTTACTTATCTCTTGCATTACAATCATTAAAATATTGAACTGGTGCTGGGAATCAATTTGCTTTTGTTTCAGAATGTTGTTCTTAAATTTGTACTGAGTAGATTTTTTGGGTTATAGTTCCACAGAGGAAATTAATTTCCTTATATTGTATTTTACAACTCAAAATACAAAAATGCTTACCTGCTCTCTGAGACTGTGAAAGAACAACCAATTCCCCTTTATAATAGTCATTGCAGCACAGTTTCTGCCAATGATGATGGTGACTATTGGAATGTGGTAGCAAAACACAGACGCTAGAAGCCGTCATCTATCTCCTCAACACATGGGTTTATGTCAACAAGGATTCTGTACAGTTCTCCCTACTGGGCCAAGCATAAGGCACATTCAGAAGCCCTCCTTCATATTTTCATAGTCACCTGATACTGAACATCTTTGTTAATAGGCCAAATGAGTCAGAAGGTTTGAGGTGGAAGGCAGAAAAATATTGGAAAAAAGAAAATTTGTCCACACAAACCACTGTTCTTCAGGAAATCAGGACAAAGTGACTTTTTTCTGTGGTATCTGAACTGCACATCAGATTTAATATATGAATATTGCTCCCTTTGTAGGACTCATTGAAGCTTAGCTTGCATGGCTGCTCAAGAAAATAAGCAGGCATAATCATGTATTTGGCTTTCAGCAGTGCCAATAACATCCTGTTATCTTGTTTGATGCTAGCAGCAATGTGTAATAAACTAATTTTCAGAAGTAAATCAATACTCATTTTGACAATAATTGTAAATTATTAATAACCATAATACAAACAAAAAAAATATGTACAAATTCAACCCTCAAGAGAATGCAGAGAAACAGTGATGTATGGCAGCATGACATACAGGACAACATTTTCAATAGTAAATCATGTGCTTGACTTAATTCTGATCTTGTAATTCTGTAAGAATGTTAAACTTTCTGCACAAATATTCAAATTTATTTAAATTATAGAATTTTTTATAACAAACTTTTAATTTAGTCTTCTTATGAGTCTAAACCCCACAAAAAATATTATCAGTGTGTGTTTAATCATCAGCAATTTTACCACTTCATTAGGAATGTGACCTCCTTAATTTATCATGTAGCCACCAATGCTTCGTACTTCTGTAAGAGCTCCTTGCTGAAGTTACCAAATCTTTTACAAATATCAGCAATTTAGCTTACCCTATTTTCATGCATCTAGTTCTTTACAATCTTTATATTTGAAGTTACAGAAAGGAGACACTAATTATTAAACTGTGTGCTTTAAATTCCACAAAAAGATTGGTTATATAGAAGCAGAAAACTAATTTTCTATCACGCTTTAGCTCCGAGTCTGTTCCAAAAGTTTGATCCAGAAATATGCAAAAAAAGCCTTTGAATCTGAACTTATGTACATATGTAAGCATGGATGGTTATCACAGATCCACCTTTAGTTTCTAGCTGACCTTCTGTGGGTGTGTGCTGACTTTCTCCTAGGTTTAAGATCAACTTCTGGATGTTATTGTCTAAATACAAAGCTCTTACTCATACAGATAAAGCATTTCCTTTCCACACATAAACATACTCATGATTTTGCAATAGCATCTGAGTAAGACCCACAGTATTTCACTGATGTTTTGGAGAACTCTTCTACTCGGAAAAATGGTGTGTGTGTGTGTGTGCATCACAAATATTACAGCCTTCTCATCTCTTACATCTTTAAAAATTTATATAAACACCATTATCGTGGGGAAAAGAACCCAGAAATGACTGATATACTTTAATTTTCCGTCCAACATTTCTCTACTCATTTAGCTAAAGGATGCAATAGCTATTGACATACTAACTGTGAATCAAGAGGGTTCTTGTAGTTATATCTCTAATTCAGTCCTCTTAAACCTAGCAGGAGATTTGGATTAATCATACTGGCATCAATGATATAAACAGACAATTCATCTTGAACCATTCAATAATCTTCAGCAAATGATTAATACACTTTTAATCATAGAATACTGGGTATGCTTGCAGTCAGTACTTTTCATGAGCTTAAAAAGATACGTTACTGCAAGCTGCAGATAGGTTTCTGTTTTGTTAGATCCAAATGAATACATCTTAGGTTTATTTGGGAAAGGAAATTTAATGACTGAATTGTTTAAATCCAGGGAGAAACGTTTGTATAACATTTTGCTGATCTTCTTCCAGCAGGATCAAATTGTATATAGAGAATATATTGGTATTTCTATTAGTGGAATCTTTATTAGGTCTATAGAATCCAAAATAAGTGACCCCTCTGTGAATTCAGAGTGTGGTATTGTTCTTTCTTTAGGGCATAGCAACATTCTTTCAAGAAAGTTTGGCAGTCATCCATCATCAATGCTCTCCTTGGAGGTTATCATGCATCATGGAGAAAGGACCTGGCCTCTCCGTGCCAATAATAGTGCCTCCAAGGAGAAAATGCCCCCTCCCCACAGCTCTAGCTTTCTTTCTCTGACAAATCCATAGTCCAGCAGGAAGTGGCAAGGTGCCTATTGCTGCCCTTTTTGAATATCAGACCTCTGGGCATTTCAGCATGCCATTATACCATGAGAAATGTAGGATGAGGCAGGAGACAATGCAAGTGAAATGTCAAAGTTTTGAGTTCAGTTCAGCTTGAAGGATGTCCAAAGGCTCAGATCACTTCTTATTTTAACCAAACTATTCATAATATACATTGTCACTTTGTTGGTAATGCAGTGTGTTACATTTGGCTGGGAAAAAGAGAAATAGTACCTACCCTAGGTGCAGAAAAACGCTTTCCGTATTAGAAAGTAAGATTGAGATCTCTTTTTACTACTTCTTTATTCTTTTCTCTCTATTTGGTCCTGATTAGACCACAACTATGAAAATACATATTGTCTATTGGTCTTCACTTTTTAGTGACAGCTTGCTTTCTTAGAAAAACTTAAACAGAGAAGCACATACATATTCTGCTTTCTGCTGAAGCCTTCACTTTTGTTTTTCTTGATTCTTCTCTTCTTTAATCTCAACTAAGTGTCACTTTACATCCCTGGCACAGTGGGTTCTCAGTGGGTTCTCAGTGCTACTACAATACTGAAATAAACGTGCATATTGTGCTCTCTACTCCAGAAAATACAGTGTCGTTGTGATAGAATTCGGGGGAGGGGAGGGGAGGGGAATGATGTTTGTTTGTCTGAATAGGTGATGTGAAACAAAATATCTTTTAAATAAGACATAGACTGTTAGATAAAATTTATTAAATTATACTACTGATTAGTGAAACTGTTCATTTGATCCAAAGTTCTATTTGTCTTTCCAGAACTCAAAAAAAGACAGCTAATAAATTCCCTTTCTATTCATCATGCTCATTATTATGCACTTTTATCCCTAATATCTAACTGACATCCTGTAATTGGGATGGTTTCATTTGCAGACTTAGAAGAAATATTTCCATTTGGAACAGCTAATAAATTGCCAAGAAAGATATCCAGGTCCCTTAATTACATCCATATTTTCTCTCAAATCTGCCCCATCTTGAAAATGTATTTTGAAGTATCATCAGTGTGCAATGGCACACCTTTTGAAATCAGAATATGCCAAATTTTTGTCCCATTGGTCAGCAGCAGTATTTTATTGACTGGACAATAAAGGTGAGATGAAAAATGTATTTATTTCTCTGCCATAACATCAAATAATGCCGAAATGCTCAAATGACAGCATATTAGACACTATTCTGATATTCATTACACATAATAATGAAACTCAGTTTTTTTATTATAGTGCTTATAGTTATTCTCGCAAAAGATGTCTATCCTCTTCAAATATCCTCTTCAAATCATTTCCTTCACCTCAGGTTTTATAGTAACATGGTTGATTCCATCTCCTTGAAATTTAACCCTTAATCAGATATTTTATTTGGTATCTAACACCATGAATAAAATCGACACTGAATGTCACAGGTATTGAGACTTTCAGCTTGAGGTTAACATTTCTCAAAATATTTGACAAAGTCACTCATAAGTTATCCTGCAGCAGGGACACAAGTGGAGAAAACAGTGCACATGCAACAAACAGGGCACTCAGCTTCTCCTGCTGATGGGCTCAGGTAAAACTCAGCCTGGCACCAGAGAAACCCCAGCTTCTCTTCAGCTGATGACAGATAGCTGGAAAAAGAACAAATGTGACTCCCTGGGGATATTGCTCTTAAGGGTGCAAACCTGAGCCAATTTTTAGTGACATCAATATCAGTTGACATTAATTCCGTCAAATGTAGAATTACAGGTTTTTTCAGGGTTGCTACTGTGCAATAAAAGGAAGTCAGGTAAAGCGAAGATCATTTCCTGTCGTGAGTTAGTGCAAGCTTTGCCAGACAAGGTAAGGCAGCTGCAATACAAAGACTAACTGCAGATAATAGCTATTCCTATGAACTTAGTTTGATTTTCTCTGTCTCTCACTGATATACAAATGATTAAGAAACTTTATCATGCCTGCCATCTTCCATGATTAGCTTTTTGAAAACTATTTCTTTTAAATGAAAAATATAAAACAATGTTTCTAAGAGTTTGTGTTCAACATAGGTCTTTTCCTCATGTGCTATAGCATACTCTCAGTGTTTGCTCTGCCTTGTGGGACCAGAACTGCTTTATATTCTTAGAGATACACATAAAGATTTCAGACTTTTCCAATTCCTGCCTGATTTATCACTGTCTCCCATAGCCTAGCACTACTGAATACTAATATTCATTACAAACTCTAGATCATATTCATGTTCTACTTTGCCAAACTCTTTTGCACTTAGTTCTTAATATTATTAGCTTGAATGATTCCACTTTGAACTAAGCACTTTGAACACTCTCATTACTTTTCCTCTCTTCCAAAATGAAATTGTTGTCTAAAAATTACGTATTTCTATTTTGTTTCTGCAAAATTTATTTTGATCAGTCCTTAAAAGTAGATTATTCACTCTCTCCCTTCTTGTGTTGTGTTATTATTGCTTTTTAACATCTTGAAAACTATAATGGAGCCCAGAATAAATAGGCTTTATGATTACATACTCATTCAGCACTCCATGAAAATGGCAAGTAATCCCTCAGAAATTATTGCTTAGTTCTGTTTTTTCCATTCTGTATGTACTTTTAGTAGTCACAGGCTTATACGCTTGGTAAACCAGAAATATATTTAGTCATGGTCTCCAAGAAAATTAAATTCGACAGGGTTAGGTATTCCAGCCTTGTGTAAATATGTAAATTTTACTTTACCAGTCTTCTAAATGTTTCCAAAATTATTCTAAATGTTCACAGGACCTGGTCTACTTTCTTGGCTTCACATTTTACATATTCAGTGCTGAGTTTCAAATCCACTTTCAGAAATATAATGCATAAGATAAGCTCCCATTTTATTGTACCCTTCCTGTTGAAAACCCATTTCTTCTGAGCTCTCATTTATTTGCTTACACTTTCACTATCTTAAGTACCTATCAGATCCCCAATTCACTGAAACAAAAGTAAAGCCACACTTGAGTTGACGCCACCAACGTATTGTCCTTGTCCAAGCACAATTTTTTCATGTGGTGCATTTTAAAGATATTTTACCACACTGAGATTTTCATGTGTGAATGTACTAAAATGCAGAGGTGAGCTCTGCCTGCTTAATTTTGTATTCTTCATTTTATATACAGCTCACTCCATTAATAACCCCTTTGTCTCATCATCTACACTTTTTCTAAATTCAATTAAAGTAAGTAGTCTTGATAAGTAGTCTTGAATTAAACCAATCCAGAGCAGTAAAACATTAGTGGTCTTCGTGAGTGCTGGACCATCTGCACTATAATCAAGCTACTAACATTTCTACTTACCAAATATTCCTGTTGCTTCCCTTCTTATCTAAGGGTATATGTGGAGAAAGAGTGATTCACACCTGAAGTATCTAGGTGAGAGACCAAACTGGAACAAGCAGACAGTTTGTTGTTTTCTCATGAAGATGGAATGCATGGAGAGTATTTGGATTACATGCTGCAGCTTAATGTAGCCAGAGTTGTAGCAAAAGAGGAATAAATGAAGGTTGCCAAAAGGGTGCAAAAGTGCCTAAGGCCTCTCAGCTCCCACGGACACTGCTGCTACTGTCCAGTATGCTTTCTGGTCCTGAAGACCCAGAAGTAGCTTGAAAAGAGGACTCCAGGTTCCAGAGGTGTGAGGAAAGGAAAACTCTGAGAAGCAACCTGAACTCCAGACTTTGCAGTGCCATCTGTAGCTGCAGTCTCCCCAAGTTTTGCCTCATAATGGCTATGAGGTAGCACAAAAATCTTTCTAGAACTCAGTAAAAAGGTCAGTCTTCTTAGGTTTTGTGTGCAGTGGGCTCTTTTCAGAAGTGTTTGTTTTGTCTAAAGCAAAAATCTCAGTATTTAATTTTTGGAATAAAATTTTTTTTAATGGTTCTTTTTCTTCTTCCACATCTCAGTTGCCATTTTCCACCTATTGGTGAGTTCACATGTTTATGTTGGCTGCAGCAATATTATTCTGAGGAAGCAAAACAGAAAATATTTGTATATGAAATGCCTGTAGTACTTAAAGAAGGCCCCTTCTACCAACCACCCAAAAAGCCTGTATCTGTATACATCCATCTTTGGGTATACTCATGAAAGATTGATATTACAATAATATTTGGAATAACTATACTCTGCCAAACTCAAAGTTGGTATAAGCAGGTGTATTTCCATCAACTTTATTTGCATGCAGTTAGCCACTTGTGGGTTTATGATACTTAATTTTAAGATTAAGTAATACTGTCACCAAAATGGAAACCTGTTTTATCCATTCTGAAAAATGAAGCATTATTTGTCCTGTGGAACCTGTCCCTTTGTCTTCTCTCTCTGGATCCAGGAATTTAGATGTACCTGAGGTACTGCATAGTGCAAGCTGTACTGGGAAAGAAATTTTCACTCCTAAGTGAAACATTTATTTTGTGGGTAAGTATAAGTCATTAGGAGCATACTGCTTTTACAAAGTGAGAGTGGAGTGGAAGCAACTGACAAGTTTAAGCATCAAAGGTATCAGAGGTTATTTTCTAGTTGAGAAGCCAAGATATTTCTTAGGGAATTATCTCTGCCAGTTAGGACTGTTGTCAGTAATTGCCTACTCCCAACAAAGGACAGGTTAAAAGAATGTGTATAATTTACGAGGAAGAGTACATGAATGACTGGAAAACTGTGAAGCTCCCTTGGAGTCCAGTTTTCCAGGATTGCCTTTCCTAGATTATTACTAATTACAAATGGGCTTTAACAGGAATCATATTATCACTTACTTTTTCTTCATGCCCCATCTCTATGCCCCTAAGAGATATACATTAAAGTGACAATACTGGGGAGAAAACTACATCCAAAAGAACAATTTTGGGAAAAATGTTGCTTTTTGTTACATAACTACCTGGAATGAACAGGCTGCTATGAAATATCTTCACATCTACTGATCCCAAAAGACAATCTATCTGCAAGACTGTTTAACTACTTTTTTTAAGTAATGTTGATGACTAGCTAGAAACAGTCTAATTCCTTTTGAATACAAGAAAATGGCAAGTAATTACACAAACTGTGATTAAGAAATTGGTGGTAATCACTGGAATACAAGAAGTAATGCATTAAAGTGTTTCCAACAATTTTAAAAGGTGTGATTTTTCCCGGTTTCATTCCAGCACTTTAATTACATTAATACACCATGCTACCAAGAGGGCTAGTCCCACTTCTTCAACAGGATCATGTCCTGTTGTGTATTCTGTGGTGATTCACATGAAATGCATGGTCCTGTGAGCCTACATGTAGTGATTCATGTTATAATTTCCCACTTAAGGTGATTTTCAGATGGTCCTTCAGCTGTACCTCAGCAAATCATCCTAGCTGTAGCACGCACCTTAAAACTACTTAACGTAGTTTTTCTTGATTCCACAAATAACTTCCGTTACATGATCCAGTTTAAAGCTAGCCATGTAGAAAAGCAAATGGCAAATGAAAGATTATTTCACATCTAATGCCTCCATAAATGTGTGTACCTCTGATATAAAGAGCTGGGTTCTAATTTACTAGAAAGCAGAGGCTTGATCTCAGTGCTATGCTGGGCAGTGTGCCAACCCATAATTTACTGCTGGCCTACATTAATGATTTGTGAGGTAACAAAGTACAACAGTTCAAAATTCCATTAGAGCTATAAGGACCTTGCAGGGACAAAAGATTTCTGTAATTCTTAATCATCATTTTTTCATGGGTACCTCCAAAATCAATATTGGTTTTTTTTCATTATTAAGAGGAGAAAAACTGAAATAACAAAATAATGCCAAATCTTAAGCTACAGTGCCATGTTTTTGTTGGCAGTATGCCATACTGTCATACTGAAAATAATTTTTAAAATTAAGGCAATTTGTAAAGTGCATTATAACATGCAACATGATACTGTATATGTATATATATCTACTATACATTATGTCTACACAGATATAATTTCATCCTGAGATAAACAGACCATTCCAGAAGAATTCTGTATATGCTGCACATAAAGGAACTTCTGCAGTATAAGTGGTACTTGTTACAGAGAGGTTTAATAAGAAGTGTTGCTTTAAGAAGAGCAATTTACATTAAACTGCTCAGGACCAAAGTTCAAAATTTGATGGGCAAAGACATATATTGGAATGTATTTTCAGCCAATCAGTAGCATTTCATTTGCAGTTAAGAGTAATACTTTGACCCAGTTTTTCATCCAACTTTCATACAAACAGGCACAAATTCACCATGCAAAATCTAACATATTTATCCGGGGGGGGAGGAATAAAAAAAGAAAAGTAAGGATAAATACATGTGATAAACTGTAATGAATTAGAGCTTTTTTTCCCCTGCTATATCAACAAGCCTGGAGCTATTTATTCAGCTTTTTGAGCCTGGCAGAAATTGCCTTATAGAATAGTTCAGAAGAAAACCTGCTAATACTATTTTTGGGTGTAATCCTATTAATATAATTTTACTTACTCTCTACCTTTTTTTAGCTTTCAGTCCACGTAGTACATACTGACTGGAGATGTTGAGAAACGCAGGATGGTTTTGTGTTAGGAACCGCGAATCAGGGTAGTGCCAGTCGTATACTCTTTAAGACTCCTCTCCCAGATGGGTATACTTTGCTCTGCCTTCTCCTCAGACTGGTGGAAATGGATAAAACACAACAGCAGAGGTGTGCAAGGTCTCTCTGAGGTGTCTCTGTTTCCTCAGTTGCAGAGCAAGAGCAATTCACCTCGCCCAGTGATTGCCTACCGTTCCTCATTTTACCCATGCAGGTAGTCTCCCAGACAATAGCACAAAAAGGAATGCTACTGTACAATACTTATTTTAACCAAGAGATTAAACATGTATTAAGTTGTGATTAACTGTGTAAAATGTAACACATTATAAATGTATTATTACAGATTTTACTACCAAAAGTAAATTAAATTGGAGCACATTAACTTCAAATGCATTAAGCAAAGACTGAAAAAAAACATAAAAATGGTTACTAGTCATGTTCTTCAAAAAAAAGTTGTCTAAAGCAGTGGAAAGTTAATTTATTTTCTTGGGAAAAGAAATGGTCCCATTTGTGTGGCAGTTTGGTTACAATATAGGCTTAAAATTAACATGGATTCAGAATGAAACAGATTTTTTGAGTTTAGTATAAATCAAGAATTACAGTGTTGTGAATCCAGAATTTGTGAGATTGGAATGAGGTGCTGGCACTGTGAAACTGCATTTTTCAATGATACAAAATACCAGCTTATTTTGGTATTTTGCATCATTGAAAAATCCTATCCCTGCTAAAGGCTAACTTCTGAATTCTGAGTCACATGAACTTGGTATCTGTTTTCTATGAATCTATGAATAAGATTTTTGTTTCTTTTTTTTTGGGGAGGATGGTAAGGAAGAGAGGAAAGGGGCTGTGAAATGCAGTAAAAAAAGACTGAGTTACATATATATATTGTTATTTATAGGCATATAAAATGTCAAGATAAATTTTACCCAGTGTCTTGCTGACAAGCAAGAGAGATTAGACTCCACAACTGAATTACAAGCATGAGTTTAATGAATCAGTTACAAATTCTTATTCATAATTTAATAATTATATTTTAACAAGTTAATAGAAAATTGATTTTAAAAGAAGTTTTCTTTACAGGTTATCTTGAATCACTGTGTATGAATCATGATGTAAGAATGACAAATATCTGTAGGGGTCTCTAGGGTCTTCCTAAGACTAAAAGAAATCTTTTTTATATATGTTATATGAACTGCCAGACTAAGATTTATATATATTGTATATATTTATACCTAGTATAAATTTCCAGATGAGGTTCTGTTATTTTTCTTTTTGTTTCTTAATACAAATAGAAAAAACTAATCTAGGAAAAACTATCAATAAAGATCACAGATCCTTATTGTACTTCGAACTTCTCAGGCTAGGTCTGGTCATTCCCTAATCAGCATGATTGGTTGCTTTTGTACTTTTCAAGGCACTGAGATTCCCAGCTCTACTGATATTATGTGCAAAACCCAACACTTAACAAATGATCTAAATTTCTTTTGGACAAAGCACAAATAAGCCCTACCAACCTTGGTGGAGGGGTGATGAATATCATTTCCTAGATTTAGATTCCTGTTGTCCTGAAATTGTAGCCTATTTCAATAGGGGCTTTTAACAGTGTCATCAGCTGGAAAAAAAAATAAAATAAATTACTATCCACAGTCTCAATATACAAATTTCAGATACTACTTCTAATATACTCTAGGAAGATTCAGGACAATTTTTGAGTTCAAAATGTTCCTAGAATTTTTATTTTCTTTTAAATGCAACACCCCACTCTTCTCTATTGCATTAACTGCTTAATACTTGTACATTGGTACATCCATAAGCGTGCTCAAAATATACAGTGCTGACGGGGGCCAAAGTAAAAGTCTGGAGAAAGTGCCTTCTGATACTGAAAAAATTGAGGTATCTTTCCTGCGAAAGAGATGGAACTGTCTCCCCACAGTGGATGACTGAGGTGGTTCAGTAGCCTAAGAAAAATAGACTTTCCCTTCTTCAAGGAAAAGAGAACATAATCCTGACCCTACTAGAAAAATGCTCCTAAGGAGAAAATCATCAGAAACTTTGAAAAATGTAGGAGCCCCTCAAAAGGTCAAAAAAGCAAACCATTGCAATGAATCTTTAGTTGATCCAGACCTAGGATTCTTTTGTAATTCACACATTGTTCAGAAAAAAAGCTGTATATGACAAGAAATTAAAAAGGGAAAATAATAAAAACAACTTTGTGCTTTTTACAAATATGCTCCAAGTAAAAAAACATGCAAACAGATTGCAAACCACATTTAAGTTCAGAAGATGCAGACTTCCAGAGAGACATGCAGATAGATACTTGCAAAATAAAAATACTTTTCTTGGGTAATTATCTTAATTGGCTCTTTTTTTAAGATCAACTTCTGCTTCTTTTTGCAGTGTATTTTGTTGTTTTGTTGGTTTTTTTTTCTATTTAGTCTTCTAACATACATTTGGAAAATGACTTTTTAGAACACGGGGGGTTTATATTTAATACAGTTTTCTGGATTTTCATTTCCAGGACAATGTAGAGGTTATGTTTGTCTTGTTTCCCAATTGCCTGAAATAGTTATTATGCTATAGATGCCTGGTGAAGTAAAATGTTTGGCAGCCACCACTGAAAGATGCAAGATACATATGAAAGCTTCACTTTTCCTGAAGCTTAAAGCGCTCAAATTTATTTAATGAATAAAAGCTATTAAACAGATGATACCTTTTCACTGAGACTCCAAACCACCAACTTTTATCTAAAACCATACTTGTCACAAGAGTATAATTTGTATCCTCATCAATTTGACCATTCTTGCCTACTAAATATATGTTTAAAAGGACTTAAAAACTATAGGAATATGCTTTGGTTTCTTTCCTTCTATTTCAACTTTCTCACCATAGTCCACCAAAACCTTAACTTTCCAGCAGAAAGCTAATTAAATTAGGCACTCTCCAGCATTGCAGCAGGCTATGTGGTGCACTTGCTACCACAAACTGACTTTAGTGTGACCAAGGGTTTAGTAAGTTTTTTTATTCAGAAGACATTTTCACATTCATTTAAAATTAAATCCTTTAGAGATTCTAGAGGTAGATACTATATAAATACTTGCTTGACTTTCTTTTAAATATATTTGGAACCAGATTAAATGAGAAGTCATTTTTATTTTTCACTGATTGTTGCAGTTCTTGATATTTTTAATTCACACAATCTCAAACAGTGGCTTATAAACCACAAAGGTCAGTAGAAACTCCTAGTAGCATCTTCAGATACTGATTTAACTTCTCTCATTGCAACATCTGTAAGTCTTCACTAGATCTTTAGTAGATCTAAATTAGTTTCACAGAACTCAGTTTAGGTAAGGAGAAATTTTCCACATTCCCATATTAATAACCACAGCAACTGATGACAATAGTATCGGTGTTCTCATGACATTTCTATGAAAAAGAAACATTTTACAGACCCGTTTTTAGAAAGCTATAATAAAAAATAGACAATGTAAATGAAACATTAAATCATTTTAATCTTTCAGCAGACTTCCATAAACAATACTGTTTCCTCAAATATACTTATTGTCATGATACCTATTTGAAGCCCATTATTCATGAAGTAACAATAGTATTTTTCCTGCTGCATGTATTCTTTAAAATTCTCTGAGGATACCAGTTTTATTCCAACTATGACCACAGATGTTATATTAATAAAAGGGAATTAGCTTTGTCTATATGTCTTCCCTATCATGTAAATTTTGCTTCCACTGGCATCCATTTAACCATTTAATGCTATCAAAGCATAAAGTATGTCTTCTTTCATTCTGTTGACAGAATTCTATTCTTTAGAGGAGAAAAGTGTAATGTAAATCAAAGCTCCCATTTACATTTAATATGAATTCTATTTTCCATACCAAGAATAGATTATTTGCCCACCTTTATGAGAGCCCCGATCTGATGAAATATGTATACGCATATAAAGAAGATGGAAAGTCAG
Organism: Psittacus erithacus; assembly: GCA_009867235.2. NCBI lineage: Eukaryota > Metazoa > Chordata > Aves > Psittaciformes > Psittacidae > Psittacus > Psittacus erithacus. Next base: position 7,187 of record WYDI02008623.1, on the reverse strand, counting down.
CACAGCTGTATACCTCCAAGTTGAAAAGCAAAAGTCATTGTGAAATGTCTGGCTGCAGTTGAGATGGCAGTGTCAGGATATATAGATAAAAGGATAAAATACTTCAGTAAGTAAGTAGTTCTAATGATTCAAGATGCAACTTGCAGAGCTGGTTTTCATTCAACAGAGTCCTTGGTCTCATTCTGGTCTTGTTAATCATTTACTGTATGGTTATGGAAATATCAGGTTCCCTGTGTACTAGTCAGGAAATGCATACAATTTTATTCATAACAGAGTTTTTACAAGGCTCACCTAATTACAGCCAAATTGTGATGATGTATTGAATAGCCTCAACAAGTTTATTGAGTACTTCCAGTGACCCCTTGTAGGAAGAGGTGTTATTAGCATTAGGAAAAGTGGCTCGATTGATTCCTCAGTGTTTAGGATATCATTTGTAATCCCCAGGTGTTAGGCAAATGCAAAGTTGTATGTCTGCTATGTATAACTCATATGGACTATGAGAAAATAATTATCATGCAAAGGGGTTCACTATCATGAACCCTGCTTCACTATCATGAACCCTGCTTCACATTGACTTCATTAAGTCCCCATGTGGGAACAAGAGGCTGTAATTTGCAGATCCCTCTGAAGAACTGGGTTTTTACTAGGTAATCTCAGCATATATCATGTTTTCACCAATGAGTTTGATGGAACATAAAACAAAATTGTGGTGACAAGCAAATCCATCAATGGCACACCCAGTAGATTCCAATTACGTTAATTAGAGTAGACTTTCTAATGAGTGGAATGTCAAACACTGGATCCATGCCCAACGCTAATCATTCATTCCTTTTGCTGCTGGTTCTAATTCACATTATGCCAAGGAGGTTTCATGCATTCTGACACCAAGCTATGAGCAGCGTACTTCTGCTTTAGAAACAGAAGTGCAAGCACAAGTTTGACATACTAATTAAACATGCCAGGGTATAAAATATATTGCTAAATGTCATTCTGTCCCTATAAATGCAGCCATCAGCCAAAGCACAGAAAGGGTGAAAACCAGTATTTATAATAATTTCACAGCGTAAACAAGACAGTGACAGCAACTACCCTGTTATTCTGGGAAGTTTACTGAATTGGCATCCAAATAATAAGGAAAAATATTGGGCGCAAATCTATTTAAGGTTTACATCAAGAGTACTGATGTAGCAAGTGTATCACTGAAGACACAAAGAGATAACTGCATGAACACTAACCTGATATCCAGCTAAATGCTTTGTATATGATTTACAAAAGAGAGTTCCAGAAAGATTCACCGCAGAAATACAGACTGCTTGCATTCAGGGAAAATATTCACCTACACCATAGCTTTAAGACATGAAAAGTTAGCTGCCATCTGCTGATAATTAAGCATGTTTGAGCTCATTTTGTATTAGCTTCAACAACTGATGAGGATGGATGTGCACTAGGGCACCCAGCTGTGCACTGGAGAGACAGAAGCGCAGCTATACATCCATCTTTTCTGATGTTTCAGCTGCAAAGACAGGGGCCTTCCCCAAGGCTGGAAGAAGGTAGATGGCGGTAAAAACCCAATTCACAACAGGTACTTTCTCCAGACTCTTACCTCTTAAGTTCACTTTCTATATTTGTCTCCTCGTTACTACACAGAAACTAGCTAACTAACCACAAATTCAAGCTCAGATGTAGATTATGCCTTCATATCTGTGCTCATCATACAAGGATGTATTGATTTGGTTCTCATACAAAGTTTTAGGTAGCCCAATGCGTTAATTCTGATTTACACAGTTTTTACTTATGCGATCTACAGTCTGTCTTGAAGAAAGTTGAAGCTAGATTTTCTGTCAATTTTACTACAAATTAAAGTCATCGTCTTTAGTTACTGCATAAATACTCTCCTGATTGCATTCATAGAACCCTGGTTCCTCAGATTCTACCCCCTCATGTGTTGAAGTTGAAAGTACCAAGCAAAATAAAAAGTGAATCAGACGCTGCTGAGTAAGGTGGTAGCCCAAGGCACTATGACTGCAATAGTGTCTAAATATTTATCAGACACAAGACCTAACGAGACAAATTCTTGGTATCAACTGTGTAATATTCTTTAATAAAACAAAACAAAAACAAAAAACAAAACCAGCCAACCAACCAAACAAACAAAAAGTTTTCTAAAAGGTGCGTAAGATCCCTGGAGGTGCTTCAAGCTGCAATGGCTTATTATTACAGAAAGGAGACACTAATTATTAAACTGTGTGCTTTAAATTCCACAAAAAGATTGGTTATATAGAAGCAGAAAACTAATTTTCTATCACGCTTTAGCTCCGAGTCTGTTCCAAAAGTTTGATCCAGAAATATGCAAAAAAAGCCTTTGAATCTGAACTTATGTACATATGTAAGCATGGATGGTTATCACAGATCCACCTTTAGTTTCTAGCTGACCTTCTGTGGGTGTGTGCTGACTTTCTCCTAGGTTTAAGATCAACTTCTGGATGTTATTGTCTAAATACAAAGCTCTTACTCATACAGATAAAGCATTTCCTTTCCACACATAAACATACTCATGATTTTGCAATAGCATCTGAGTAAGACCCACAGTATTTCACTGATGTTTTGGAGAACTCTTCTACTCGGAAAAATGGTGTGTGTGTGTGTGTGCATCACAAATATTACAGCCTTCTCATCTCTTACATCTTTAAAAATTTATATAAACACCATTATCGTGGGGAAAAGAACCCAGAAATGACTGATATACTTTAATTTTCCATCCAACATTTCTCTACTCATTTAGCTTATTATGTAAATCATTATACAGTGAATGAGAGTAACTCCATTCTGCCCAAATTTATGTATAGAAGAACTGATTTGTATAAAATAAAAATCTTGCTGAACAAAACCCCACTTTTTTTCAGGTTTGTGTACTTTTTATCTGTTTATTTAACTTGGACAATTTACCAAACAGGCGAAAAAAAATGCCCTTAAACTCTGACTTTATAATCAAAAGGTCAGATGCCTGAATGAGATCTCTCACTAAAAAAAAACACAAGCAAATAATTTGAAGGATATTAGAGGAATAACAAAAGGGATAAACAGACCTTGAAATGTTTTTAAACAAAAAACAGGGAGTAAAGTTAATTTCTTAAGAGTTGTTTTTCATTTTCCTGTTTTTCAGCTACAATAATTCAAATATTTTGTGCTCTCTTAGCTTTTCAGACTTTCTTTTTAAGAATACTTTTTAAACTGGAAGTAAAAGAATCTTTCATGTCTAATAATGGAGAGAGTTAAAAAAATCTTTGATTTATACTAATAACTAAAATAATACAAACTAATTTGCTAGTTTTATATTTTAAATATAAAGACAGAAAAATAGGAAGGGAAATATTTAATGAGATTTTAAACTCTTTTCAGACATATTTCCAGATTTTTGGGTATCTATTTGGGCCCTTTTGCAGTTCATTTACTGCTACCTTAAAGTTTCTTATGTGTGATATAGAGCTCTGATCTGTAACTCATAGGTCTGAAGTAAGTGATGATACTTTGCCATTGCAAAGCCATATGCAAATCAGGTGAACAGGCATTCAACTCATCTGAACTCATAAAAGCCAATTTTAAATAACATGCATAGCACCCTTCTGCTGAAGGTCAAATTCTGATTGGTGCAAGAAAGTGTGCAAAATCCTTAAAGTGCAATGGCACCATTGAAGGAGAAGATCAACAATATTCCCACATATGCATCTGCAGCTTTGCAGTGTGTTTCAGGTATTAGAAGACTACACACTCCTCTTTCTTTCATGGTACATACTAAGAAGCTCAGAGTCCATACAGATACAGTGTCTCAAAAGGGGATAAAAAAGACATGGAAAGAAGCAGAAAGTTTCTTGGTTTTCCTCTCACCCATAATATGATTTATCCTCAAGATATGCCATGGCTTCTCCTCAGACATGATTTTCTGAACTTCAATTCTTCTGGGACAGATAAAAGTTTGACAAACTACAAAATCATTCCAGAAGGACAAAATCCCTAGTAATTTATTTATTTATTTATTTTGTGTATAGGACCATAAGTTATGTTTTTCTTTCCTTCCTTTTCAAGTTACTAGCTCTTTCTCCAAGTGCTATTTTGTTGCCAGATCTCTTCCTTTTATGTCTTCTTTTCTCTCTATTGCACATCTATGGTTTGTCCTCACTTGAACAGACCTGTCTTTTTTAGAACTTTTCACAAGGTTCTGCAGAAAGGAAAATGGAACATACTAAATAATACTTCAAAAGATCAAATTTCCTAAAAAGTGACGTGCAACTTTGATGAGTTGCAATGACTTTTTCTCTCAACAGAAACTGGTATTGAGAATTTGAACACAACAATAATCATCAGTTCAAATTAAACAGGTTTTCCATTCTTTTTTTACATGAATGAATACTTCTTTTTAGAACCCATTGACAAATGAGTTTAAAAATCAAAATGAAGATATTTATAAAAATGGCAAGCAGACCTTGTACTAGTACAAACTAGTGTATTTTTATGAGATCAGTAGAGAGATGTTAAAAATCTACCACATGGGGAGCTTACTACCCATTTTAAAACAATTAGTTAAAGAAATTATTATCATCGTTAATCAATCATCATCAACAATTCAGAGAAAAATTTAGTTTAGTGCAATAAAGTCAATTCAAAAGCTATGACTATATCTTACTGCTATTTATAAATCCCCAGATGAGATTTAAAAGTTCTTCAAACTTTCAATTTATTATAATTCTTTTTATGTAATTTATTTCATTTTATTCATAAGATTACAATAAGAATGGTGAAGTACTATAATTCAAAGCAAATTCCAGTCACTTGTATTTTGCAAAGATCAAAAGATAAAAATACGTTTCAGATATTTTGGCAAATGAAGGATTAAATCAGTGATTGTTTAGGTGCTCCATCTACTGTATTTAATTTATACTTACTGAGTTTGGTGCATCATGGAGTGCTCTACCTTCAGATTTCAAGCTACCATTGCAGCCTGAAAAGTTCAGGTGATATCTTCATTCTGTAGAAGCCACCAGTTTGGTTAGTATTTCAAGGATCAGGTCCACAGTCTTCTCAGATAAATGCAGAAGTTAGTACACTGCTAAAAAGTCATGCTTCCTCAGAAACTGCTTATAATAGACATATCAAATACATTGAATGATTTGTAATACATGCAAGGATCAGTAGGTCACATTAAATAAAAGTAGATTCAGTAAAATTGTGTAACCTACACTGAATCATAAATTATTAAATTTAATGAACCTGATCCCCTCTGCAGATTGCTCCATGGCTGACATGGGTATAATTTCATTGATATTAATGATTCACTTCTAGTTTCACAGTGATGTGAAACTGGAATAATAGCATGATGGTTCAGGTCTAATACTGTTAAATTAGCTGCACCATTTACATTAACAGATGGCAGGCAAATATGTCTTCCTTTGTTCATTCAACCCAGGTGATTAGGGAGTTCTTTTTTCTGCCCCTTATTATATGGCACATTAATCTATATGTTTCATGTATACCTGTATAACAGCTTTTGTATCCTGGTCTTCAGAAATGTAATTTTAGTGTGGTGAGAAGAATTGGAGACTGAAAGCTGGGATGGAGGTTGTCTCAGAAATGGAATGAAAGTTGTAACCTCAGCTATGACACATGCAGCTCTGTCCTCTCAGGGATATTGTACCACCCTTGTGGATGCCTTTAGTCTCAAATATTACTAATGAATTGACCAGCCTTTCACTGGGCCACTGAGCTCTGCCGATAGGCTAAAGGCTCTAGCACTGGATGGCACAAGCCCATTTGACTGTGCTTGATGGAGGTTCTCCTCTGGGTCGAATAGAATAAATAAAAAATTGATTTTATAAATAAATAAAATCTAGATTTACCTTCACTTCCTGACTTGAAATTCAGTGAGTGAAAGAGCAATACTGTCAGAGTGCAATGATTTTTAAACTATTACACAAGCTAAATCTAATTAACTCATTGCAATACTCTGATCACAGGGGTTTTTTCTGCTTAAATACAGACAAGGCATGTGTTTCATTCTAGAAAATTTAAATAAGAAAGAAATACGAGGCTTATGCCTCTGTTACTTGTCCACACTATAGCTGTTCAACATGCTTAAAAATCCTGTGACTGAATATAGCTTTAAATGTGAATGCCTTTGACACATAGCTTTGCTTTTGACACACTCTAGTTCTTCGAGGTTGTAGCATTTTTATTGAAGAGAATATCTCTACATCAACAAATGAATAGTGTTACCTAAAATTATTTTATTATTCTCCTTGTTATTTCATTAATATATACAAAACTAACAAAGAAAAGCCATTATATTATAAATACTGAAGGAGCTATATGGCTAAAGTTAGTATACTTAATAATATATTGCTTGGAAACATGTCTAGTCTGAAATACATTTTATATAACCATTGAAAAGATACCATTTTCTGTGAAACTTGGTGCAAATATGTCACAAATACGCTTATGCTTGACCATTTGAACTGGATTCAGTACAATGTTTGCACAAAATATTTTCTTTATGTACTTCCAGGTCTATAAATGCACTACAGTGAACCAAATCTGACGTTTACAAAGGAATATGGCCTGTTCAGTGAACTGTGTTCTGCAAGCTGGGCACCTTTAGGGCACCAAAGTACTTGAAAAGCTGTCAAATACTAATGGACTTTCAGTGAAACCAATTGCAAACCTTACCTTTGATTAATTTAGGTTTTGTTATACAATAATGAAGTAGCAGTGAAAAGTGATTATACCATTCAGAGTAAGTGGTTAAAAAGCATTCCATAGAATCATAGAATCATAGAATGGTTAGGTTTGGAAAGGACCTTCAGATCATCTAGTTCCAACCCCCCTGCCATGGGCAGAGAGGTCTCACACTATACCATGTCGCCCAAGTCTGTGCCCAGCCTGTCCTTAAACACTGCCAGGGATAGAGCATTTACCACTTCTTTGGGCAGCCTGTTACAGTGCCTCACCACCCTCACAGTAAAGAACTTCTGTCCTGAGTTCAGAAGTAGCAGTCACTTTTCTCCTTCTTAGTAGCTGGTGCAGTGCTATGTTTTTTGACTTTTGGTAGGGGAACAGCAGTGATAACACTGATGTTTTTAGCTACTGCTTAGAATGTTTAGACTGACCAAGGACTTTCTGAGTCTCATGCTCTGCCA
>WYDI02008621.1:0-13305 GCA_009867235.2 Psittacus erithacus | reverse complement strand
CCCTTATCATTATTATTATTGGTGGTAGCAGCAGGGGTTTGTGTTATACCTTAGTTACTGGACTGTTCTTATCTCAACCAGCGGGAGTTATATTCTTTCGATTCTTCTCCCCATCCCTCTGGGAGAGGCGGGGAGGAAGAGAGAGGAGTGAGATTGAGGCTGAGTGGTTCTGAGTTACTGGCTGCCTGAGCTTAAACCACGACAAACTTCCTTTCCTTTTCTGTGTTGTGCAACATGCAGATGCTGAGTAATTGCCACCGGTCCTTGTTTTTTGATAGCACTTGAAAGTGAGAACTGAACTAACAACTCTAGTTGAGTGGTCATTTCAAAAGGCAAAAAGCCTATTTAAAGGCTAAAATATGTCTGCTATGTATTTTAAAAAGTGAATGCATACAAATTTGTTTCAAATATTACTTGATGACTAAAGAACTTGTGATACCATCAAAATATTAGTTTCTATGTTACAGATACATAATATTTTGCTGTTAAGAAGCTAAACACATCTTAATATGAAAAGAGTCACATAGTTGAGGATTTTCATTATGCAAAGGGTGACACAAGCAATCACAGGAATCCAGCAAGGGTAGATACTTGTATCTGCTCAGAGCTGCAACACAAGATAACTCAAAGGGACCTACCTAGGTATACAGTCCAAACCCCCATTATCACAGAAAACAGACACCTATCAATAAAATAACACTAAAGAAAAATACGGGATTAGACAAATTCATAGACAACAGGTCTGTAAGGAGATGATTTTTTTTAAGGCATATAGATACAGCATGTAACATCATGAGCCTGACAATTCTGAATGCTAAGGGAACACAAACAGAACTGACTGCAGAAAGTGGACAGGCACATACACACTTCCTAACTAAAATTTTTTGCCACTGGGCTTTTGTCCTTGATATTTTAAAGGGACAATCAAAATCTAGTGCTTCATTACCACAAGGTCTGAAGTTGAATTTCTGACATTTCTGCATACACTTTATTGTGGTTGAAGAGGGAATACTGAACATGACATACCATTGGCTTGATTCAGTAAGGCCACCTTCTTTTCTTATCAGTGATTAATGGGACTTTCATTCCTCTATCCCTACTGCAAGATTTAAAATACATCCTTGTTCCCAAAACCACAAAACATTCCAGTTTCCAGTCTAGACCTTTCCATAAACACCTTCTGTACAACTCTTCTTTTGCCTGTCATGTTCTAGAAAAAAAACTAGTTTTTTTTTCTCTTCATTCAGAGGACAAATACGTACTCTCTTAGCTGTTCTCTCTCTGGCTAAATAAACATAATTTTTTATTTTCTCTCTCTTACAAAAAAAGTTATCTGGGGCACATGTCACCTTTCTATGATACTTTTCACACACAGTGTACTTCCTAAACATGGGAGACCACAGTTAGATATGGTATTCCAGACATGACCTACCTTAGGACTTTGCATGTTAGAATCTCCCTCTGGAAATGCTTTTTTCCTCACGATTTCATTTACCTTCCTGCAATTGGCTGAAATTCCTCTACTCAACCCCGTGATCTTGTGATGAGGTTATCTCATGATCAGTGACTAAATGGCCTATTCACCCTTATGTCAAGACTAACTGATCATATCCTGTAATGCAAAATAAATCCTTGATGTTGGTACATAAGTGCATGACCCTGAATTTTGTATGGTTTTGGGGTTTTTTTTCCATTGGCATTACCCAAGCCCTCAAGGCCATTTTTTTTTTTCTGTGGTATTACAGTACAATCCATCTCTGTATTGACAACATCTCCCAGCTTTGTGACATCAGTATATATTACTATATTCCTACTTCTTGTGCCAAGGTCAAGAATGGAAATATTAATAATAATTCTCCATGCAATATCAGTTAAAATATTTTCATGAAGTCGAGGGAAATCAGATCTGTCAGAGTTCCCTTGAGAAAATCTATTGATTTTCTCTTGATAAGAAAAAAATCTATGCTCTTATCAATGAAATGTCTAAATAATGATATCATGTTAGTCTAACAAAATCTAAATTAGATACTAGAGGAGTCTCTATGGAAGCCAGCACAAGGATCATAATTCTGTATTTTAAATCTGTCTGATATCCTATTAAAATCTGAAAAATTCCCAATGATCTCCTGTAATATTAAAAAATAATTAATAATCCGACAGATAAACAAATCTTAGATATTATTTTTCAGGCTTTTTAAAATTCATGAAACTCTTCTAAAAGTCAGTATCGCAAGTGTGTTAGCATTGTGTTGTACTTCCAGTTTCTGAGTCCTTGAAAGGCACATTGGTTGATGCTTCAGGATTTTCTCAAAGATAAAGAGGCAGAGACAGCCTTTTTTTTTTTTTTTTTCTGGTAGAACTCAGATGTTCGCCTATTCACATGCCTTCAGGAAAAAGGTCTTAAAAACAAATACTGTTAAATTTTATAGAGGTGTGCGAGCGTCAGATGCAGTTAGGCATATGCAGAACTTTTGAAGGACTAGGGAAAAAGACCATTTTACAAATAATTAAATATCATGCTGAGATTTGACATCATATTGAATTTTCACAAGAAAAGTAATTTCACAAAGTTATTGCTGCTCAGGGATTTTATGTAAGTGGTCAGTACTATTGTAATTGTACTGAAATAAAAGTACATCCACTGAGATTATGACGGATGCAAGAATTACACATATTGTGTATTTATCTAACTTTGTCCTAGCTCAACCTCCTGGCATGAAATCAGTGTTCCATATGTCAGTTCAAGACTGAAGCATAAGATGATGGATACTGACTCAAAATAGAATTAATACATGGATGTGTGTAAAGACTGAAAAAACCCTAAGGCAACACTGATATAATGTAGGAAGGAACTGAATGGATTGGAAAGGACTCTGATATGGATGACAGTTTGAGATGGGAGGTTTGTGTTTTGAGGTAGACCTTGGGAAGCACCTTGAGGGTCAAATAACAGTCCTGGCAAAGACCTCTTTCCTTGGTGAGACAAGCACAACCACTTATTCTGGTTGAAGAAGTCATTGCAGGCATCCTGCCCTTTGGCAATGTGCAGATTAAGCTACTGGTGCTGGGCCCTTAATGAGAAGCTACACCAATGATTATTCATATACAACAGCTATCGTTGAATGCCACTGTCTGACAAAGCAAGACTGTGAAGCCAGCTGGTTACACCTGAGTTTAGCATTTGCAAGAGCTGTTTACTTGTGGCTGATATTCATAGTACAACATTTCAAAGGTGTAGGCAGTAGCTAATAAAAAATCATCTTTATTCTCTGTGTAGAAATATTGTTGTAAATCACAGAGTGCTCAGACTAGTGCCTTTTTTTTAAACACTTTCCCTAAGACATTTTCAGTAGGAAGATTTCAACCTGAAACTATATCCAGAGTCCACACTCATTAACCTTCCAAGCATGTCACACGGCTCATCTTTTCATGCCACAGGGATGTGGGAAGATTGAAAGCTACTGGATTAAAAGGAACTTCACTTGAGCAAGCAGTGTTTCTATTTCTGAAAAATCTCCAGGACAGCTTATTTACATTTAATTGCATTTTCTTGAATTTTCAATTTTTGTGTTTTTTAATTTGTGAAGCAGCATCTATAGCACTGTTTGATACTTTACAAATGTACAGACACACCACGTACTCTGAGTTATAATTCATGGAGGCAGGGAATTGGTGGTGTTTTAATTATCTGCACACACGCACCATTGTGTGTCCGTGTCTTTAAGCACTCAGATAAGAAGTTTTTACTCTCCTTCAAACAAGGAGGCACCTTAGAATACACAGCTTTTTAGTGGTTCACTTCCCACACTGCTTTCCATGACACTCTGATCAGTTATTCTTTTTCCTGTGTTCACATTTAAGCCTATCCTTTTCCAAATTATGAGACAACCTCCCTAAAAGAAACGTGGATGTTTCAACAGTTGCTGCCTACACCACTAAAAAATAATACTATGAACATCAGCCAAAAGCTAGAGAGCAATTCCACAATGCTTCGGGCCCAGCAACCACACAGAGGAGTAAAGGACAGAAACCTCCAAAGCTCATACTTCAGAAGACATTCCCACCATGTAGCAATAATGAGTCACAGTGAAGCAAAAGCCATCTGTTCATCTGGACACAGATACTGCTTGTCAGTTAGAAAGAAACATTTCCACTGAGAATCCTACTGCAGCGTTAATCTCCCTGCATACACAAACTTTGTGTTTCAGATCCTGTGGTCTATAAAGTGGGAACACTGCAGCTTCCTTTTACCCTGCTTTGTCTGTTTTATCTTTTTTTGAAAACAGGCAGGTCAGGAAAAGGACCGTCTGTCTGTGTGGCTGTAACGATCTTTACAGCTTGGCTACAACCATGAGGTCTCCAAGTCAACTCATGAGTCTAGCACTTCTCATCAAAACCCAAGTACTCAAACAGCGACACAAAGCATCCCCAACCTCAGCCAGCAGCAGCACTGTGCTCATGAAGCCTTCCGCAGCACTGCCTTCCTGCTCCTCCTTTCCATTCCCACTGCTACAGGACTTGGCCAAGTTGGGACCCTTCTTAATTCTGGGGAACTGCCATGTCACATCCTTCTCCCTACAGACATTCCTGACATTAGCTGTTGATGAAACCAGGCAAAGTGCAGTCATAATTATGTTGTATCTTGAAATAGTTAGCAGCAGAAACACACTCTGTAAAGGGACCAATCAGCCCTAATTAAAGTCATGTTTAACTAATCTTTTTGAGATGAGGACTGTCATTTAGCATGTGTTCTTGCCACATGCAGCCCAATGGGATTTAGCACTGCTGTTGCATTTAGGTGTTACCACAACATAAAAAATGATAATAATAACTACAGAAGTACAAATCTCTTCTTTTTTTCCTACTATGACTGCTTCAGTAGGCATCACATTTCAATTCGCTTTACTGTTGCACAGTTTGGGTTACCACTATGTAAATGCTTAGCAGCTCACATGTGCTAAATGTGAGGGTGGGTTGCTAATTCTTTTCATGCGTGTAATGTTTTGGATCAAATTATTTCCACATTCATTTTGACTGATTAGGGTTCAGGTGGACAAAACCCAAAAAAATCAGATGAACTCTTACAGATCCAGCTGCACTGAAGGCATTCTTAACAATGCCATTTAGAAAGAATGAGAAAGAACTTCTTACTTCTATTAAAATTAAATTTACAACATGTAGGCACAATTATCTCAAAGGACCATCAGCATTCCATAAAACAAAAGTATGATTTCATGTTAAATCAGATGATGCTAAAAAGATCAGCTTTAAATTTAATTTTAAAGAAAATTTAAAAATTTTCTCCCTCAAGTTAAATCAACAGAGCAATGTATTTGTTTCAAAGGACACTACTTTTGATTATGTGTCTAAATTCCAATGATTTCCAAATGAATGCCAAATGAGATTAAAAACAAAATAAAAATCCCCACGTGAATTAATTTCATAAACTGCAAGAGAATGGAAAAGACCTAGAGAAAATGATTTTGGCTTTTGTGCATGCATATTCCCTTAATTGTTTGCCCCTTCAAAATAGCAAGTTGCCTGGAGCATTTAAAGGAAAAAGTGCTTATTTAAAGCAAAATGTTTTTTTTTATCTAAAATCTTCATAGACATCTTCTAAAAAATGTCTACAGATGTTTGAGAGAGAAGGATTAGATACAAATGGCATGTAGAGAAGACAGAGAACACCATGTAATTAAAAAATAATAATAGATGATTCCTGCACCGAGTAAAAATCACACAGCATAAACCTCCAAAGAAGCCAGGCAAGCTTTGCTGGAGATATCTTGAAGGAAGCGGCCTATCTCTTGGGAAGAAAAAAAAAAAGAAAATTTAAAGGGGGGTGGGGGGAAGCTTTCAAAGGCTTGTGAAATTGCCAGCAGGAAATGAAATGACCACCACAGATAAGAACTCCCATCAGGTTGTAAATGTATAGGAATAGGGTTAACACTTTGGTTGTTATTCAAAAGCAAATGAAAGATGAGCTTATGATAACAAGCTTGGATTAGGACTCAGAAGATTCGAGTTTATTTCTCGACTCTGCCATAATCTCCCTTTGCGATTTTGGGTTACAACTTACATCTGGCATAGACTGAAGAAAGGAAGTAGTATCTTTTTTGTATAGTTTGGGAACTGAGACCCAGAGATAATACTGGCCAAGGATTCACAACACTTTATAGGCATTTATATTCCCAATAAATTTCACAGCAGAAAAAGATGACTGAGATTTGAGAGCTATCTTTGTGGGTCTGATCCTCCAATTACATCTGCGTTTCTGTTTCCTCATTATAGCATTTGGATAGTAAATCCTTTCTCCTGCACTTTGAGCAATGGCTGGGGTTTGTTGTTTGGTTTGGTTTTGGTTTTATTTTTTTCTTGTTTGTTTGTTTATTTGATTGGTTTTGTTTGGTTGGTTTTGGGTTTGTGTTTTTTTTTTATTTCACCAGCCTGGAATACAAACTCTTAGAAAAAATACTCTTTTTACGTACCTTTTTATGTATTTCTTACAACTGTGCAGTCTCATAGTGAGGATACAAGAAGCTTCCATTAATCAAGAAGTAACTAGTTGTTATGTGCGTATATATGTATAAATATGTACCTATTCATCTAAGATATCTACAGAGTAAATATCCTTATTTTATTATTGCTACTATCCTAGTGCACAATAGCAATAATGACAATAATGTGAGTATCTTGATGGCGTCTGTCTTGGGGCTTACACAGCAAATAGTAATTTCCCTGATTTCCCACACACCAGGCTGAGTTCTGACACCGACTGGGACTAAACCCAAAACACTTCAGTGGAAACTCAAGATTACTTCACAGTAGTCACTTGCTTTTCATTTCCTTTTCCCTGCTGATCTTCCGAAGCTACCACAGTTACGCTGATGTGAACGAGATCTGAATCCTGCCCACTGGCAACAGTTACTGAAAACAGGAAATGGGATATTTCAAATAACAATAGGTGGGAACAGTGAGTAAAGGTTCACTATGTAGTAAAGGTGCTGACTCTTTAATGACTATGTTTTTTTCCTTGTGTCCTAAAGAAGGCCACAGTTCATTTTATCTCTAATACACACACATTACGACATTTACATATCAGACACTATATCTAATTTTGCAGCTTGTATTAAGGAGAGCGGGTGTGTGGAATCATCACTGACTCCCACTTCTCATAACAAGGAACACAATTAGATTGCTCTCTTGAGCTATGCCACTAAACAAGTCAAATTGCAAGAGCTGAAAGGTTCACCCCATGCTCTGTTAAGAGGAAAGCTCCCCATTGCTGCAGGAACAGCAGGGCAGGAATTTTTCCTCCCATGCACCACAAAAAGGGGCACTGTGACATAAGAGAGAAAACCTTTGCAAAGCTTACAATCCACACAATGCACTTCACATAAAGTTAGAGCAGAGGTGTTACAAGTTCAAAATGATATCCCGGGCCACGCAGTTCATTCCAAGCAAAGGTCTGCCCTTCTTGGCTGAGGTTTCCACACTCCTTGTCTAGTCTTGACATGACTAATTTCCAGAAAAGGCAGTTTCACTACCACTCTGAGCAAGCCAGCCCTATGTCTAATTGGCATCGCTGCTTAAGAAATATTTCTGTGCATTCTTCTATGAAAGTTTGCAGTTACAGTCTAATTATATACACTTTTACTAAGCCTCACAAGCCACCAGTGAGACAGTCCACCTATTTTTAACCATCATTAGTACTTCAGTCTCTTAGTACACAAAATGACTGGTTCATGTTGGGGTCCTTTTCTCATAGCTTCCAAAACTGGTCTGAATAAAGTTTCCCAGCTTAATGTGCTGTTAAATAATGGCCACTAATTAGTAACGGCAAAAAGGAAGAAATGGTCATATGAAAATGATAAAATGCCCAGTGACACAGGCGTTTGGGTATTTTTGGTTTGTAGGGGGTTTTTTGGTAGGGTTTTGTTTTTTGGGTTGGTTTTTTTTTCCTTAGCTTAAGCTGCTTTTTTCACCATTAACCATAGTGATTTCTGCTCCTCCACCTGGGGAAGCTGTCACTAAATTTCCTAAACAGCATCAGACAAGTTCCAGTTGCTCATATTTGCTGCTGCTTATAAGGATGCTTACCCTAATCCCCATCTTTCCTAAAGACACTTTGCAAAGAAAGTGGGCTTCTTTCTAAGAAAAAAAAAAATTAATTAATTAGTCAAATTTAGAGAGAATAGAAAGAAAGTTGAGTTTGGGATTTCTTTTTCTTTTTTTTTTTTTTTTTAATAGAAATCCAGGTCTTCTAAAACATGGAAGATTTCAAGCATTGCTAGAAAAATAGTAATCCTAAAGTTCAGATACCAAGAAATGAAAACTGTTCACTTTTTGAAGGGTTTTTTATTCACCCTGTAAAGGATGAGTGATTTTAAATACTTAAAACCCCCATAAGTGATTATTTGCTATATTAGAAACCACAAAATACCTATTCAGTTAGGACTTGTAACTCCTAATACTCTTGAGTACTATTAGGTGGACTGTTCAGCTGAGCCTTTTGTGGAAATAAGGCCTTTTTGCTAATACAGTAACCGAAGAAAAAGCTGAAAGTTAATATATGCTTTGTTCATAAATATATCCAGTAGCTAAGCATCAGGGAGGAAAACCACCTGCTTAAAGCAGAAAACCACCAGCATATGAGAAAACAGGTATAATCAACTTGCTGCAAATAGGTTGAGAATTAGAGAACAGTAACTCATAAATACAGCACTGAGAGACAGAATCACCTTTCTAGCGCCAGCTATGGAAAATGTAATTGCCTTCAAGGTGAGGGTACACAGACCTAAGGAATACATTCTACAGTACTGCCCAGAAAAGGATTGTCTGTCAATACCTTTTGCTCTAATGCCATTTCTGAGTGCTGATGGGGAATAACAGACCACTTCCCAGGGTGCTACCTTCTCATCAACTGTTTAGGCACGTCTAGGAGTGCCAGAGTGAAAACAGGAGCGTAAAAGCATGAACTCCAGGGTACTCAATACCAGGTAAACTGCAGAAATTACATAGCTCCACATTTGGTCTGAAGAAGTAAACAAAAAAAAAACCCCAACAACACCCAAAATAAAATAGAAACCTCTCTTTGACTCAGCGTGGATCATTGATTCATGTTCTGTTCACATTAGGTAATGACAACAATTTCTTTCCTTACATTCTGGTTGCTTAGCAGTATTTGTAGGGCAACACATCACCTTAGCTATTTTTCTATGTCTGCTGAACAAGTTCAGTTTACATTTACCTAAATTCTTCCTTACTGTATTTTTGTAATTATGTCTTAATTCTTTTAACCTTTCACTGTGTCTTAGGCTAGCTTGTGGTCCAAAATGTAATTTGCCAATTCTGCTAGACTGACAGACCAGGAATCACCCCACTTGCTTGTCTATTCATAACAGTTCTATTTATATATCCTCAAAGAGCATTTACTTTATCTGCGGTAGAATCACACTGCATGCTAGTTTTCAATTTAGCAACTTACCACCTCGGAAGCATGTAATTTCAAGTAGTGTTCTCTGCTAGCTGAGAATGCTTTCATGCAGTTGACACTCTCTCTCTTTTCCCCCAAATAAAGTCCATTTATCCTAATCAAACCACAAGTTATTGATTCCTGCTCATTTCATCTAACCTCCCTGCATCTGGATGTGCATGAACCATTTTCCAGAGGTTTTCTCCTCTTCTTATTCTTAAAGCTGCATACAGAGCATGTCAATGTGTCCTCTAAAAATGCAAGAATATTCTAAGAACAGAACAGGTGCTCCCCCTGCCTCATGTGGAGCTCAGCCCAACTGGAAAACACTGTCTGCCACCCGCTATGGCGGGGAGCAGGTTTTCCAGGAACAGTCCACAGCCCCTAACAAAAGCGGTTACTGCTGAGAAGTGGTGGAGCTTTTAATGTGGCAGTATTGCTTTTCAGACAGAACCTTATTAAAATTAATGAACAAAAAAAAAAATTAAAGCACACAGGCCTTTTTCATATTTGTAAATCAGCGGCCTTACAGAGGTAAATTGGCTGATTACCCTAAATTGTGGACAGCCCTACTTAAAAGTCATTGTGCAACTCTGCAGGCAGAGCACCGACATTTGGAGTAATCCTACATAATTTGTACTAATTTTTGCTACTTTTACGAATGACCTAGATCACACAGCATTAAAAACACACCAAACATTTGCAGGATGGGAAGTAAATCTGTGACTACCTCTATGCCATTGCAGGCACATGTACTATATTAGCTGTATGGCAGTCACAAGAAATCTATCCAAGGAACTCAGTAGTTGTATTCCTTCCCTACCCTCAGTATTGTCCGTTCAGTGCACATCCTTCAGCATCCTTCACCATCGCTACATGTGAAGAAGCCTCTGCTCTACATCAGGTGGTCTCTGTCTCTGACTGGTACATCCAAGTAAAGTTGCGCAGTCCCAAGGGGCTGACTGATTTCTGATTTTGGTTTGGGTTTTGTTAAGCTAGAACATGTTTTCATTTAAGGTTTCCAAGATAAATTCCACACTGGTACATGATTCAGAAAGTCTCGGTTTTATAAAATCAATATTTGAAACTTTACAACCATGTATAGCTTGAAGAAGGTCATTAGGGAGCAAATTGTATCTTCAAGTATCTCCACTAGTTCATTCTTTCATTTTCTTTCATTTTGGAGCCAACTAAAATTTGTCCTAAAGTTTATTATCCTCTGTAGACTACAATAAATTCCCTTCAACTCACGTCAACCACCATCCCTTCCTTCTACCTGGCTGCTACAAATGCCAGTATAGTTTCCCCTCAGCTTGTGTTCCATGGAACAGTCTCCTAAACTTCAGCATCGTACTGACTCACCATTTAATTTCTGATTAAAAACATGCTTGGTAAAAACACTATGTCTGCTTACTTCACATTACAGTCTTACCCATTTTTTCTTATCTGAGGTTGATTTTTAGTTCTAATGATGTTTTTTGTTACTTGAGATTAAAATTTGTTACTACAGTTGTAACCTAGAACTAACGCATCCAGTGACACTTACGTCGATTTTCTTTTAAATGCCCATTGATAACAGCCTAATCAAAGCTAGCATTTAGTCAGGATACAACTTAAACAGCTTTTACTGCACCACAGTCACATCTGTGCCACAGTTTTCTTTGACGTGGGTTCGTTTTTTCCTACAGCAATAATCTTCATCCTGCTCAACTCACCACAGACTGGCAGAAGCCAGTCAACTACTCGTCAACTAAAAATGCGTTTTAGTAAAGGACCTTTCCTTTTCCTTTTAACATTGCATCTCCATTAGTCTACATCTGCTATCTCCAGTTGTCCTTCACCGGGGGATACTGCCTGCCTGAGGATAACCATACAAAACAAGATCCTTATGTTTCAAACCCCACCTGGGCACAGTAAATCTCAGTCTCTGACAAACCCAGATCTCTCTTTCATGAAACACAGCTAAAAAGGGGCAGGTGTAAAACAGAAGGAGTGGACAGTCGCGTTCATTGATGCTGTGGTTGAAAATAAAATCTTTTCCAAAAGGAACGGGTCAGTTAAACAAACACTAAGGATTTCTAGAGCTATGTTACCAGGTTATATTTGACTGGAGCCCACACCACATTTCAGGCCACAAAATATTTAACTACACAGAGCTAAAAATAGTATCAAGTATCAAGTAAGGTACATAATTCATCAACTTAGGAGAGAC
Organism: Psittacus erithacus; assembly: GCA_009867235.2. Lineage (NCBI taxonomy): Eukaryota > Metazoa > Chordata > Aves > Psittaciformes > Psittacidae > Psittacus > Psittacus erithacus. Next base: position 1,618 of record WYDI02008621.1, on the reverse strand, counting down.
TTTATTTTTTTCTCTGCACTTTTTTTCAGAGGATCTAGTTTTGGCCACAAGTAGACACAAATTGTTCTGCACTATCTGCTGTCCAGAAGGCAATTTTGGATACATATTTATGTGTTTGGCCACGTGAAGCCAAGTAAAGAATTACTGACTAAACCAAGGGAGCTTAGTTCTCTGGATTTAGATGTTCCCAGTCTTCACCACCAGTTTGTTTTTCTAAACATAAAATCACACTCTACTTGACCTTAGTTTTGTTTTTTTGTTTTTCTGGTTTTTTTATAGATTCAGGAAAACCTAAGCATGAACATCAGTTGTTTCCTTATGGAATCACCGTATTAATAGTTTATGAGGGACTAGGGGATGCAAAGTTAGACTGACATTTTCACACCAGCAATCAGTAGCTCACAGAAGATGGCAGGCAGAAGAAACACACGTTAAATACAACAGTCACCATCTGTAGGTAACTAGCAACAGACACAAAGTGGTGAAATGGAAATAACAGAGTAGAGATTATGATGGAAACATCAGCGGAAAATTATAACTCCCTTAATAAAAGAAACACATTAGCAGTGTTTGTTCCATGTGCTGGACACGCTTTTGGAAAGCTAACACCACATTTTTTTAAATTATATTGAGAAATCCGTATCATCAGCAGGTCTAGTCTTAAGCTGGTGCTAAGAGATACACAAATAAATAGCCATGCTCAGGCGGAATCGGGCATGAAGAGTAATCTCTTCCCGCAGCACTGCCTGATGGTGTACGCCAGAAGTGTGCCTGACACAGCGTCCATCCGCACGGCAGCTGCATGGCCCTAGCCTGGGGAGGGACTCTATCGTGAAGATCAACCTGTTATGCTTTGCTATCCAGCTACCCTACCGAAGCACCAATGATAGCATCAGCTGTTGCTCAGAGGCCAAAGCAAGTAACTTTCTAGCCCTCCTGCTAACTGTGAAAGCAGAACCCAGGAGATTTACAGCATATATATAGGTTTTCCGTTGAAGCCTCATGGCGAAGATGCCAGTGGGGGGTAGTGGGGTATCACGGTTAGTCCCCCGGATAGACAGGCCATCCTAACACGCCAGCCAGGCACAGGGCCCGAGGACTGCCATGCAACCATGGGGCCACGACCCGTCCTCCGGCGAGGTTTCTCCGGCCGGAGAGAGCCTCCCCTCCGGCCCCCTCACAGCGGCCGCCTCAAGGCGCAGGCGGCTCCGCAGCGCCCTCCGCGATCGCGGCAGCCGCCGGCTCCCCTCCCCCGCGCGAGCACCCCTCGCGGCCGCCTCGCGAGCGCACCCTTTCCTCCCCCGAAACAAAAAAAACCGGGCTCTTCGCCGCCTTATATACCCTGCTAAAAATAGCCTGCCGCAGGCCCCGCCAATCAGGACGGGGCGAATTTCGAATCGGGCCAATGGCGGGAGCCGTCACGGCCAGGCTCGGTCACGCCAGGAGGAGCCGCGGCGCTTGCCGCGCGGCGATTGGGCGGCTCTGACATCATTGGCACGCGGGGCGCGGGGGTGCGCGGCGGAGATTGGGCCGCGGCGGGCGGGCGGGCGTCATGGGATCGCGCGGGGCGGAGCCGCGCTGGGCCGTGCGGTCCGCGCGGGGCGGTGCCGTCCGCGCT
>WYDI02008619.1:6971-46608 GCA_009867235.2 Psittacus erithacus | reverse complement strand
AGCAGTAGTGATTTGTGTTATACCTTAGTTAATAGACTGTTCTTATCTCAACCTGTGGGAGTTGTATTCTTTCGATTGTCTTCCCCATCCCTCCGGGAGCCGAGGGAGGAAGGAGGTGGGGGGGCAGTGAGTGGGCTGTGTGGCAGGCCTAAACCACGACACAGAGCTTGAAACAAATTAGTTCAAGTCAATGTTTCTCTCTGCCACAATATTCCTGATGGGTGCCCACACATTTATTTGACAGTAAGTTTTTACACAAAAGTGATCTTCTGTAATATTTAGGCATTGGAGTTGTCGTTTAAATCCTTATAAAAGGAGAAATGGAAGAAAAAGAGATAAAGAGAGGGAAAGAACTACACTGTAAATGATGCAAATGTGTTAAGTTCTACTTTGATATTTAGTATACAGATTCAGCTAGCTAAAGATGAGACTGTTAGCTGCCTGTGTAGCTATACTCTAGGCCTTGGATTTTATTAATGAAAACACACAGTAAGTGACTTAAACCCAATATTTAAAAATGTGCCTCAAATTGTAATTGCATACTGGGACAAGCATTGGTCTTAACAAATGCGCTGGTAATAAGGCAATGCAATTATAGAAGTCAAATATTATAAGTAATATGGTAATAGCCTTACTGTGTTACAGCGGCTTATTCAGTTACAGTCTAAGTATAGAGATATATTTACATTATTCCCTAAAAAATCTGCATAGTTTTATGGGTAAGCCTTTGTACTGAGAAATTCCTTTTGCGAGCACAAGTAGGAGAACCAAGCAGTGGAAATGTAGGAATGAAGGACAGGTGGAACCAGGTATGGATTGGGGAACTGGCAGGGCTCAGCAGGCTGGAGCGTAAGGCAAGCATGTGGCTGTGCACACAGCTTCTCCCCAGTTCCTTGCATTTTCCAATGGCAGCGTGGGAGTTTGAGAGAGGCATGCATTCCCAGCTTTTTTATTTTAGAGGAGTAGAACTTATGTCAGCGGGGGTAGAAGGGAGGGAACTCTGTGGGTATTAAAGCTCTTTCAGTCAATAATGACCAAACTAATTAATTTTGGTATTTAACTAGGTTAGTTTGAGTTGGATCAGCTTTCCAAAGCAGCTTGCAGGGTGCCTATCCAAACAGGGTTACACACAATTCGAGCCTGGGGGTTGAGGCAGGAATGCAGCATTGAAGAGAGATGAAGAAACCGAAGCAGAACCACAAACTGCATCTGCATTTAAGTTACAAATGGAAAGAACATTTGGAGCAGAACAGTCCTGCCAAAATGCAGTTTGATTCAAACCTTCTCTCTGTTGCAAGGCCCCTGAGGGCTAGTTCGCATTCTATAAAACACGCCATGTCATGCCAATGTCACCTTTGTGGAGGTGATGGGGGTGGGATGGCTGTCCAGAAAATGGTTCCCAGGGTTTAACAGATGTTTGCTTTCTGACCAGGCCAAAGCAGTCTGAATTTGAAGTTTAATTTTAAAATGAAAGGCAGTCTTAGACCATATCCAGCTCCACTGATAATGTGAGATTTTGCTGTAGATTTCAGGAAGGATGCTGACACAATTACATCCTGCTGATTGTTGCACTTAAAAATACAAATTGAGTAAATGGGAAACAGGCATTTTAATACAATTTATTTATTATTAATTTATTAATTTATTAACTAATAAATACTATTACAGGTTATCGTGGAGTTAATTTTAAGCATAATTGCCTTTATAATTTCCAGGTTTATCTATGATTTTCATCTTCAGTGGCACAGGTAAAGTAATTGCATCAACATCTATTATTCTGCAAAATGATGTTTATTAATTTCTCTTTAATTACAGTTACAGTTCTAAATCTTAGAAAAGCACATTGCTTATAAAAAGCACAGCTGTTCAATCAAAGCACATCAAGTGTTTGGTCATTATATGGAAAAGTTCCATTCTGAAGCACCCTCCTTAAGTAGTTTATCAAATGCTAAATTCATTAAGAAGTCTTGGGCCAAACTTTCTTGATGTAAATAGAGGATTCCTGTCTCTCTGTTCATAAATCAAAAGATCCTTTTAATTTGCTGCATGAGTACACAAAATTTACAGCTATGACTATGATTTAATTTCCATTCCTGGATGCATGAAAAGTTGCTGTACACAAATTCCAGCAGTAATATCAGAGAATATTTTGGTTCTGTATTCTGTATATTCTGTATATTCTGTAAAACAACTTGAAATATCTGCTGTTACAATTAATAAAAACACAAAAATGATGCAAATGCTTTCTTAGAACAGCACTTTATTTGGATTGTTAGGTGATCACTGTTTCTTTATAATGGTTAAATATTTTACTGATAATACAATGGATTGTTCTTTAATTTTTAAACCAAGTTACTATTTCTAAGGAGATGGATGAGGAGATGACAGTATTGTTTGTTAAGATGGATTATATCACTGTACATGCTTTTTTTCTTTATAAGCCATCAAACCAAATACAGCAAATGTCTAAAGATTTGTCACACAAAGTAGTAAAATAGCCTTGGAATTTTTTATTTTTATTGGTTTTATTTGCATAAACCAGTATGATAACCCAGACTTTTTGTAATTGAATGATGACAGCTTGAAATAAAAACTGTTTGTCAAAAAGTTTTTAGACTTTTAAACAAGAATTTTAATCCTGAAATTATTTATGTGATAAGGAAAATACTGTCAGCATTTAAATCAGTTTCATTCAGCAAGTTTATAAAGCAAAGTAATGTTATAAAACGAAGCCTAAAACTGTATCGTTGGTTTTTAAGATAAGGTTATGTAATATGTTTAGTAAAAGAGAGAGTATGTTCAGCTTAAGATGCTCAATCATGGACGTTCACCATCTGATTGAACATGAATAGCTCACGAAAGCCCTTCAAAACATAACTCTCGCCTGGATATTTTTTTGCCTGGACTCAAAAATGATGAATCCTAAATTAAGTTGAGTTCAAATCTCAGTATTAAAACCAAAAAAACAAACAAAAAAATTCTTAAGTATTTTATAGAAATATACTCAACATAAATGTTCAACCTGGGAAAGCCAGGTTGGGTGGGGCTTTGAGCAGCCTGGTCTAGTGGAAAGTCTCCCTGACCATGACACATGGAACTAGATGATCTTCCAACCCACACTATTCTATGATTCTATAAAACAAAGGAAGAAACCCATTATGAATAGTTAAAATGTGCAGTATCCTGTTTTTTTTAAATAAATATATATACATAGAATATTATTCTACAGCTAGTATAGAGCCAGTTTCTTATTTGTGAAAGCTGATAAATGGATGTAAAATAGAAGCCTTCATCTCAAGGACAGCTTTCAGATATTTTTCATAAAGGCACCAAAGCTTGAACTCTTCAGCCTTTGGCTGGTCATGCTTCATATTTATAATATATATAAAAATTAAATTAATGTCTCAAATTTAAAGACATTATGATTCTACTATATGCTCTGGAGATTTACTACAGGTACTTACAGACCATAGTCATGTTGTTTCTCAATAACTTACAGTGTAAGCATAGTCCCCTCCATGACAACAGTTTAATGGACAAAAGAGAGACTTTTCCACAAGGTAAAAAATGTTTCAGTTGAATCCACTATTTTATTCAGTCATTATCAAACTCCCATTTAAACATGAGAGCAATGATGGTTCTTAACCTGAAGGTTTTGAGTAAAAGGAAAAGAACCACTGAGAAATTCTGAACTTTGATAGCCACAATCCAACTGGAAACAGGCATTAACCAGCTTTCAACAGCTTGTCAGAAAGCCCACTGGGTAGAAATAAATGATGACTACATTATACCTTTTTCAAAAGGATTTATATTTTTCTTTCTATATAAGCCAGTACTTCAAACGAAAATGTGAAGAACAAAGAACAACATCATCTTTACTTAATCTGTGAAAAATTACATTATAAAGCATAATTGAGGACATCTTTTTTTTACCCCTGCAGTTGTACTATAGCCATCCAACGTCAAAAAAAGTTTGGTGAAAGGAAACTCCTTTTAATTCTACAGGTGAAATCATATCCACAGTAATGTTCAGTTCCATTGGCATGAGCATTCTATAGGCTCTTGAATGACATACATAATTTCAGTGCCGTTTCCTGAGCAGCGCAGTGGCACAGTCAGATTACGTGTTCCATTTTCTCGACAACATTTACAGAATCTTAAATGGGTATCAATATTGACATTGAAAATTGTTGCAGATGGGCATTTTCCATCGCAGGAAGCCACATTTATCTAGGAGTATAATAAGAACTGAAATTAGACATCTCAAATTTTGATACAAGGATATTACATTTCAAACTTCTTTGTGATAAAAACTCATTTTTAATTTAAAAATTATTTTATCTTCTAAAATTCATTCATTCTAAGTGTGGAAACATTTTTAATATATTTTTCTTTTAAATTAAACTTTGTTGTTGCTTAGCCATGTATTCTGTCTTAACCTTGATCCAAGTGTTGTGCTATGGATACCAAAATCGAATCCCTAGTTTACAATTTAATAACTTCAAAGCATCATAACTAAACTCATGTGCACTCCTGAGCAGTTAAGTTCTCATTACCAGTCCTCTTTTTAAAACAAAAAAAATACACCACATACTCTTACTTCTGCTATTAAATTTTTGGGCATGTCACTGTTGACCTTCTGTCAAGATAGAAATTAACCTGCTCAGCTTTCAATCTCTAATGATATTTTGCCTTTTATGACTGTATAGGTTCTTCAACAGAGTCTTACCAGGGGTCTTTTGGAAGTGTAGAGATACTGTGCCAATTGCTTCTCCTGTAAGTGCTACATGAGAAGCACATTTGTTGCCTGGAGATGCTTTGTAGATGGGGCTACACCCAAGCTGAGAAAAAAGTTGTCTTAAGCAGACCCGTAAATAAACGCCATCATGAATTTACGATATGGAAACACATGCTATGTGGAGGAGAAGACACCCAGAGAGTAAAGGTCTTCAGAGAGGAATGCAGCAGGAATTCAAAGAGAAATCACATCCTAACTGAAAGCATTTCTACTCCTCTTTTAGAGTGGGATGTTATTTCATGGTGAAGAGTTCAATGCCCATGTGAGTTATAATTATGCTGTGTACTTTTCATCTGAAGCCAGATGGTTTTCCAGGTAGGAGGGCACAGTCCTTCAGCCATAGGAACAGCTAATTTTACTTCATTTACGAGTAGGATAACATTCCTAGGGTCAGAGGTCTGCCTTTGAGAAGATAGCAGCATTTTTTTGTTGCTTGTTGAGAGCCATAACCCACTTAATACTTGATTTGGTATGCCATAGGCCCAGCATCAAACACAGGTCTTCTATGCTTACCGGGCTTTGACTTATACAGTCACTTTTTCTTATGGTTGTCCTGATTGTTATTTTCTGGCAAATCCTTTCTTCCTTTTTGCCTGATAAGATACATAAAATGCATACTGAATCAGTACACTTTTTGTACTGTATTTGCTACTAAAAAAGTGAAGCTATTAAAAAATGAAGCTATATTCAATAAATATACTTTGTTTTCATTAATGCACACGTTGAAACTAGGACTTCCATAATTAAATTATTTTTAGGAAAAAAAATAATACATTAGTGAATACTTCCTGTGCAGAATTGTCAGTTTTTTAGCTGCGCATATGAAGTATCAATTGACCTGTTAAGCTAAACAGATTTTATAAATATTAAAATATTAACATGATTTTAAATTATACATATGGCAGGGCAAATATAAGCAATCAGAAAAAAGATGTCACAAATAATTTTGAATAGTATTAAAATTAATTATTTTTTAAAAGAATATTGAATGTAAACAAGATTTTAATTCTGCATTTAAGAAAATTTTCAGAACTTAACATTTGAGGAGGTAAAACTGTAAATGTGATTACAACTGTGATGCTATTTTGAATGTTTAAAATTCAAATAGAATCCTATCATGCCATATATTTTTGAGAAAGATGAAGAAGGAAGCTTTGAAGGTGAGAGATGCATATATAGGAGGCTTTTCCTTTTATTTGAAAAATAAATCTGTACATTGCAAAGCCGTTTTTAACCCAGTAAAAGTTGTAATATAAGACTAACACAATTAAACATACAATATTTCATGCTGCACGCCATACAGACTGTTACTTCTGTCTGTGTAACAGCAGTTACTTAGATCTCCTATTTCACTTCCCATCAAAATTACCTATTAGCTTTGCTACGTGACTATTCTGGACATCCAGCATCTCAAATAATAAGCACCATCCAGCAGAGTTTCTCCACCTGCAGCATGTGTCTGTGGCTGGGCGTACACAGAAAACAACAATATTTCTGTTCTCCAGAAAAATTGTGAGCTCTTTTACAAGATAAATGAGCTCTGAATGACCAGGATATCCTGCACCCACAGCTCCAGTGGATATTTAAAAATTAGGCTGGCTGCAGAGCGCAGCTAGATTTTAATGTGCGCATTGCAGGATCAAACAAGATTCTGTCACTGAACTAGTATATCACTGTACTATGGAAGTTGTTAGCCCACAGTATCTTCGTTTTCTTTCCTCAGTAGCACGTAAGAAAAAGAAGTCCTGTGATATTTCCATCAGACAGTGCTTGCCAGCATTAATATGTGCAGACAAAGCAGTCTTTGTACTTCTACAAGTCATATAGGGATACATAACGTTTCAGTGTATAAGGTGCTGATGTCTAATGAAAACTCTGCTGTTATGCTTTTCTCTCTCCCAGTTTCAACTGTCAAAAAAATCTGCATTCTGTAGCAGGTGTGCTTTTTTTACTCCATATTTGATTAAGGACTTTCTGTGACTTATCTACCTTTAAAAGCGACAAATTATGATCATAATGCAACAGTTCTGCAACATTCCATAATTCCTAGTGTAAAGATTATTTATTAATGTATGACTGTAATTGTATGTTTCTCCCCCTCCCTCCCCCCCGTTTTCATAACTTTGTAAGAACATGATATTTGTTACAAAAGAAATACATCATGAATCCATATCTGCACAGAGAAGTTGGACAGTCTTGCTCTACTTTAAGGCAAAAACTGTTCAGTCATTAAATTAGTGACCTGGGATCAAATTTAGAATCTCTTGGCAACAGTATCCAGGATAATAATAATTTTTAAAATATCATTTCTAATTACAATCTCCCTGTACAGTATTAAAACCAATTTCAGAAATGAACAAGAATAAGAACTATCAGCAGCATGTACCATAAATGGATGAACCTGATTCTGACAGGTGCTGAGCAGTGAACCTTGACCAGGCTTTAGAACACCACTGGTCTGGGAGGCCAACAGGGAATCAGCACCTTTCAGTAGCAGGCACAGTACCATTAACTGCATGGTGATATTTAATGTGATGCCAGCTATACATGTATATCAAACAATGCTTACACTATTATTAAAAAAAAAAGAAAATAATGTTATTAAAAATAATACCTGGTTCACAATTAATACTATGAGTAGGCACTACTGGACTAATGGCAAAGGGTAATAGACCCAATCCAGAACCTGGCAGAATCATTAGGAATATTAAGTTTCTTGTGAAACAAAAACATTTTTATTTAAATTGTATTTCATTAATTCTTACACTGCCAACTACAATTTTTCTTTTAACAAAAACCAATGAGCTTTCCTGTTAGTCTACCAAATTTAGAAACTTTGCAGCTGCTTCAAGTCTTACTAAAGATGGCTTAAACTTTATTTCCCTCCTGGTTAACGCAAAACTGGAATGATGCTTCCTTGTAAATCAAACTTTTGCAATAAGTCTCTCTATGGCAAGGTAAGAATTAAATATATGCACTCACTTTGCATGCATTGAATCAAGCTCTTTCAGAAAGATCATTTGTTCCCATTAAAACCCCAAGCTCTATTTATAAGTACTGTTTTGAACTGCTTCACCACAGGGCACATGCTTTTAGTTAAAAATAAAAGAAAATAAAATTAAGATAGCATATAATTGCATTAATTATATCTGGGGTTTTAGCAGCCACCTCAGCAAGTATTTCTGAAGTATAACAATGCCTTTCCTGAGGCCACAGAATACGGCCAAAATTATAAATCTTCCTGGTCAACAGAAAATCAGTAGCCATTAATTCTTTACACTTTAAATCCAACCTAATTTGGGAAGGGCATATTTAAATATTTTTAAATGTAGCTTACCTCATTAAAGAAACAATAATGATTAGTAAGATTTTAGTACAATACTGGTGTGTTACTCTTCCGTGCCGATTTTCATTCAAACAAAAACATATTCTGTTGTATTAAATAGCTTTTATTTTCTAGGTTTTGGATACAACAGAACAGTAATTGCAGTTCACTCTCAAAGCTTTGCATAACTTGGAAACTTGAATATTGTGTGTTTGGTAAATATTACTATTTCCTCTTATATCACAAATTATTTACAACTTATTGCACTTCTAAATTATATTTAATAACTGTGCAGTATATGGTTATAAGTCTGTGACTTCCTGTGCAATATTATTAAGTAAAGGTTTGTCTAAAAAAATACCAAAGACTAATTCCCTTTTATATTTTAATTCCAATGTTGATCACAAGAAAGGCCAAAAATGAAGGGGAGGGTTTTCTGTGGCATTCCACAGATTTTTGCTCTACACAATTAGTTTTACACAACAGTGGGTTTTTTTTATGTACACATAATTAAATACCTTGATAATAAAACCTTTTCTTGTCAAAACTGCAGAGAAAATTAAAATCTTTTCATTGTTTTAGTTGAGATAACTTTTGATCTTCTGCAGGTTATATTTGGAGAGATTTGGTTATACTCCAGAACAATAAAGTTAAAGATCCCCATGTCAGCAGCCAAGTGAAGCAAAACTTTTTAATAGGAGTAGTTAGGTAACTATAACAATTTTATGTGATTTGTGGGGGGACTGCATGCTTTTTCCTTCTTTATGTCCCAGCAAATGAGGTTAAAAAACAAACCCTACAAAACCAAAGCCAAACTAAGCACATATTGCAGCCTTTCTCACTTACAGGTCTTGCAGCAGCCATCATTATACGTCTGCACAATTCCTCCATTCTAGGAAAATAAAAAGAGAATATAGCAAAAAACACTGTGGCCAATACAAAGGTGAATTTTATCTCAGTACATTCCATGTTTTAGTGATGTCCAACTAATAAAAAGTAGCCTCATTGAAATCAAGAGAATTAGAGAGATGTATGAGCTGGAAGCTTGGTTCACAAATTATAGACTTTGACACTGAAAATGAACTCATTGCTGCACATCTGATCTGATCTAGTGTCTTTGACTAAGCCACTGAGTTTCTATAAGCATCTTTTTATATCATCCACTACTATTTCCCCATACCAAAATTTATTAGAACAGTTTTTAAAACTCAGGCGTGCAACTTTGCTGATGATGTAAAAGGATTTCCAGTGATGTTATGCTAAGGAAAAAATTAATACCTAATAAATAAGTTTTTACAATATTAAATATATATATATGTACATATACACACTTTTGAAAGAGAACATTAAATGCAGAATTTCAGAACCATTGATGTGCTCAATTCTTTTTCTTAGTTATAGTCTTTGTTACTGTTTTTTGCTGAAGTTGCCTGTTAGCTAAAAGTTAAAATGTATGAAAGTGAAGAAAATGTCCTTCTGAAATTAAAAGGGAGCATGAAAGGGAGAGAGAAAGAGGCACTGTCAGGATCTGACAGAACAGGAACAAGCAAGAAACAGATGCTCACAGTTTTAGTGCATAGCCCAGAACTGCATGTCAAACAGACAACTGAACATAATTAGCATTCTTATGGTAGCAACAGACTAAAGACATTGTTAAGTTTTGGTCTTTTCATGCTAGAATGCGGTTTTTATTTCATTGCAGGTAAAATACTGAATAAGTTGTTCAAGAACTTCTTAAATGAGCACTTAAACTCAGCCTCTTAAATCCATATTCCTAAATTGTCCTAACAAAAAATGTGTGCCTGACAAAAGAGTTTTCTCCTCATCTACTGGTTCAAGTCTATACTCAGCATCTCTGAAAAACAGGTCAGAATGATTCAGAAAATTAATTTGAGGGTTTCATTCTTTAAAATCTTAATGATTATTACTAAGGAAAGATCCTAATAGATGGTGACAAAAGGATTCCAAGGAAGAAACTGGAGCATAATGTCAAACTAGAACAGACATTAATTTGAGATAGAATGCCTTCTTCAGGATTGCAAGAAATAAGGACTCTTCAACAAATGCAGTGGGTAAGTAGGACTGTGCTGAATTTATAATCTGTAGTCAAGGCAGCAATGTTACTTACCCTGTCTTGTATATTTCTACATGTATATTTCTTTTATTATTATTTGTAGCTTACATTAAATATATGGTGTACTGCAAGTGCAAGAATTATAAGAAATGTGAAGCTAGATAAATATTAAATTAGAAATTAAATTGTAAAAAATATGTAATGTACATGAAGCATTCACATTCTTCAAACCAGCTTTTATGATTGTGCCCAGTTTACATTTTCAGATATATGTTGTAGGTAGATATGCATTCATGTATGCTAGATAACTCTCTTTTTTATGTTATACAAAGTTTAGTTAAAGACATAATAAAGTTTATGTATACTTTATCATCTTCCTAATCTTTACATAACTGCAGGAATTTTTAATATTGCTGTCTTTTATATGCAGCATTTCTGAATTACTTGATCCTATTTATTTAGTGTATATGTACTTCGAACTGGGCAAAGTGTTATTCCAAACTGAAGTAACTCATACTGATTAGCACTTTGTATAGTGATATATCAAGTATGATTCCAATTCCACAGCATTTTAAAAACAGTCCTTATTAGGACCCAAACAAACTGTTGTACTCCTCACAGGTATTTTGTCAGTCAAAACAAGACTGTAAATTGTTCTCTTACATGTTTTTACTTACCAGTTTTTTAATTTAAAGAAAGCATATGAAGTATACATGTGTTGTCAAGGTCCAGTCAATAATAACTGACTCCAGGTCAGTTATTGTCACTTACCTCACCCAAAGTACAAACCTTTGTACACTCGGTGTCATTAAAAGGGGGGCAGACAACACTTGCTCCCAGTATGACAGCCCCTGCAGCAGTCTTTGCACACTTGTAGTTAGTGCAGTTGGAGGTCCAGGTGCTGCCTTCCTGAATATATACATCAAGACCATTGTCAGGAAATACAAAACATTTTGGCTTTATCTCCAACCCCAAATGTCTGTGAAAGTGGTCCCCTCATACTGTAGTACCTACTGGAGTGGAAAGCTTGTTGCAGACCACCCACAGGCGGCAAAGAACATCCTCTACCTACCAGTGAGTACTCCTCCCTGGAGCCAGAGTTCTACTCTCTAGCATACAGCTCAGCCTTGTTGTACAAGTACAGACCAAAAGGACTCTGTGCCAGAAAAAAAGCCTGATAGTTTCTTTTGCTCTAAAAGCACTGGGAAGCATGAACCAAGTCATGACTACATCTAGATTTCCTTGTATGAATGGTGGAACAAACCATGAGGATCCTAAACCCCAGTGCTTCAGTTTGCACACTTCATTTCTGTGGAAACCAGAATGAGAAGAGTGGCCCTGGGAAAAGGTGGACATAGGAATCCTGATGCAGACTTAGAAGCTCCCAATGCATCTAGATCACCGTATATGACTTAGAGTTACGATTTCAACTCTACCCTGCACTTAAAACATATCCAGCCCGAAGTAAATGATGATATTTGTGTATCTTTGTAGAAAATCTTATACCCAATAAAATTAAACAAGGTATTCATCTAGTGTGAAAGCAGGTCTTTAAATAAACACTTTTTTTTCTCATTGTATACCATAAATAGTCCCTGAGTGTGTAACCGGCAGTAAGGATGTATGAAGCAAGACTCACAGCATGAGTTACCTAAGAAGTGACTGTTTATTGTATCATTATAGTTACTTCCTATCTCTGTCCAGAGGTACTTACCTCATACATGATTAGTGTTCCATTCTCAGTATGAAAAGAGCAGGATATGTCTTGACAGGCACCACAACAAGTATGGTGAGTGGAGGAAGGAATGTATATTTGATGCTGGAAAGAAAGGAAAACAAAAAAAAAAGGAAAAAAAAGTGTTTTGCAAACATACATACTGCTAGAAATTCCCTTTCAAAACAATCCTGGAGACTCAAGATACACATCACTCTTAAGTTCTCATATTCTTACTTAGCAAACAGGACTAGCAAAGTCTTCACTTATAACTTTTATCCTCGTGGTGTAGTTGAGCTCACAAATTGCATCATTCTCATATTTTAAGAATACTCACAGCTTCACATTGCTGGGAACAGTTCACCATTGTAAAATGCATTGCATTGTATCCTGTGTTCTGATCTTTTTCTTGCAAACACTGTACAGTGTAACAAAGGTCTCCATCCAAGAACTGAATCACTGACTGTCCAGGATTCAGTATTGTGACCTCTTGGAAGATGCAAACATCATCCTTCTCTAACACCAAAAGAAATAAATGTTACCAGAAGGGGAAAAAAATATCATAAAGCAAATCAACAGAATCATTGTGGACACAAATGGAGCGTAAAGTCCTATGGGCTGCAGAAGTATTCTGACTTTAAGACTTGATTGGTTTGTGGTGTATTTATCAGATGGGGAGGGGAGGGAGGGAAGGGGCAGAGGAGGGGTGTAATTCAGCTTAAGAAAATGCTACAAAATGCAAAACTGTCTTAAGTTGATAGTGTTCCTACTATGGAATTAAAAAAAAAAAAGTGTTGTTCTTGTTTTTAAAGAGTTTTAATATTTAACATTGGGCTACATACGCTATATGAATCATTCTGCACATCACAAAATGTAGCCTTTCTGTCCATTAAACTAGCATGTCTACAATTACCTGTGGGATAGTAATATCCTCAAGCTGCATTGTAAATGTGTGCTTTGTTCTGGAAGCAGTTTATCCAGGGCTGCAGAGTTGCAGCGAGAAGCAAACACCCCCATGAGCAACACAGCTGAAATCTAGTTTACACAGGGTAGCTGTGTGAGGGAAGGGAGCAGAGGTCTGATCTTAAGACCGGGTACCTAGCCTTGTGCTAGCTGGACAGGGCTGTTGCTCTAGTGTGAGATGTCTCATTAGTGCTTGATAGGGAACTAGCAGCACTGGCACTGCTCACACTCAGCTAAGGTTCACAATCTGCACCCTACCTGCCTCCCACCAGATAGACCATGCCTGACTCTGAAAGCAAGGGTGGCTTTATGACACTCCTACACCCCACCAGAACTCACACAAAATGAATGGGTTAGCAGACAAAGCATGGTGTTCAGAAAAGAGAGCGTACTGACATAACTAAGTAGACACCCATAAAATCAAGATAAAGGAGATGAGAAAGTTATTATGGTCCTATTTCTGCTTTCTTTGCATGCCTTTTTTTACTAAAAAACTAAACTAAAACATCTAAGAATATGAAAAAGTTACCACAAATGTAGTGAGTGCATCCACAAGCACTGGAAACATTACTATCTATTTTTTTAACTTCTCCCTGAGGATAAAAAGATAAGAGCTTGCAAAGTCATGGACAATTAAATGTAGTGCTAAACAGACTTTTTTTCTTTTAAAATATAAAATATTGCTTTCATCACTTCCACCCCTGCTTTCATAAAAGAGAAAAATTGCAATGTACTTAAACAGCAGCACATTCAGAGTTATTGGATGTATTTATCACTTTAAGCAGGAGCAAAGAGAATGCAGTTGAATAGCCGAGTCACTGAAGAGCAATTTTTCCTGAGATACAATGTTATTTCAGTAACAAAGATAATAGCAACAGACTACCTTCTATGAATTTTCTTCCAAAAGCTAGGTAATAACTCAAATTTGCAACTTCTATTTAGACTTTACATTTCAGCCTTCACATAAGGGAAAAGAGAAGGTCAAGTGACAGGCATTTAATAGGGAAAATATCCCCATCACTACAGTAATAATGGGAATTTGAACATTCACTCATAATTATTTTCCAGATCACAGTCCCTATTATGAGAAAGCATGTGAGGAGCAAAATATTTATGGCTTCTCATAACAGCTAAATTTAGTGATGTTAAATCATTTTAATCAAAAGCATAAAGGATTAACAAAACATATTTCTTCAGATTATATAGATGACCATAAAGCTTATTCCTCATTAATTATTAAAAATAATTGGGTTTATTTACATGGAAAACCTTCCCAGCATATTTTGAGTCAACACTGAACAGAATAATACTGCAGTTGCTTTTCTTCTTTTGGCATCTTATAACACACAAGGCAAAATTTCCCCAAGGAATAGTTGAGAATACTGTGCAGACACTTGAAGTTAAATGGCTGGCCCTGTTCAGCTTCAACACCCTTTAAAACAAATTGAAACAAGGAATGGAAAGGGAGGAGTAAGAGGGTCAAATACCATCAATAAAAATACCTAAAGGACAGTGCTTACCAATTTACAGGTCAGCATAGTAGCATTTTCACAGC
The DNA here is from genome assembly GCA_009867235.2 of Psittacus erithacus. NCBI lineage: Eukaryota > Metazoa > Chordata > Aves > Psittaciformes > Psittacidae > Psittacus > Psittacus erithacus. Next base: position 32,179 of record WYDI02008619.1, on the reverse strand, counting down.
TACATTCTGAGACGAAAACAAGAAAACAGTGGTAGTCAGTTACCTACTTGTTAGCTTTTGTTATCAGCCATGACTAAGGAATAAAGCAATGATTACCACAGTGCCATTCTGGACAACACTGCCCAGGTATTTTTTCTTTCACAAGTGTCATTTCATCTGTGCAGTTCATAGGAGGCTCAGAACAAAGACTTTCATCGCAAACTGAAGGGGACAGGGAGAGAAGAAACATGAAACACACATTTACTCAAATTTCATTTGAATTTTCTGGCTTATATTTCTCTTGATGAACTGTTTTAACAACATCTTAACTATTTTTTATTGTGTTTCTGAAGCATCTGAATTATATTTGGAACTTAAACAAAGATTTTCAAAAATGCTGTTAGTTCCCTTAAAACATGTTGAAATTTTCAGAAAACATCACACAGGAATCATTTAATATTCCACTTCCTTCAGAGGCACTCAAGCTGATAACTAATACCAGCTACAAACGTGCTGTAAAGCACATTTCTGTAAGATCACAGGGAGCAACTGCCCTCCTAGGATGACTCCAGTAAGAAAATATCTGCCTGCCTTGTCGGAGGTTGCTTACTGGGACTCTGAAAGAAGACCATATACTAAGATCTAAATTTCTACCTGCCAGAATTTGGCAAAAACAGAGCCAAAGGCCCTTTGCAGAAACTTTCACCTGCATGCAAGTGCAAGGAAAAGGAACGGACCAAAATATGGAACCACCTGAAATAAAATTTACTAAGCTGTAGACTTGCTGGAAGACTACTTAATTAATTGAAATTACTCAAAGACTGCAACAAGACAAGAGTTAGTCTAAATCAAGCAGTTACACATGTAGACATTACTTAAGAATACTTAAGAATTACTTAAGCACAATTTCTGTGGTTTTATGAGGCTACCAAAGACCACATTAAACTGCAAATATTTTTCTTCTGGCTGCTTCTTTTTTGAATAGTAGTCAACCCAGCAGTGTTTGAAACCCTTGGCCTATTGCTTCCTCTAAAAGCTAAAACTGCAAAGAAACTGCCTAAACACTAATGAATGGTACAACAGAGAAACAACAATATGGAAGCTGTTTTATTGCAGGTGTTTTAGTATGTGAGCAACCGTATATACTCCAAGGATGGGATTCAGTTCCACATCAATATATCAGTATATTCTCTCTGGTAAACTAAATAACCTCTCCAGACTCCATTGACTGGGTTGGTTAGACCACCACTGAGTATACCAAGAAATCTGAATCCACCTCTATGTGAACACCCTAATTTAGATCACTTAATCTCTCTTGAAGCTCACCCTAAATGCTGAATTCCCACACACAGAGTCTGTCATATATACTAAATTTGATAATGTACTGAACTGATGAAGAGTTATACTCACCACAGTAGTAATGAGGACAGCAGTAATGTATGGTATTAAGGTCTACAGTGAGAATTTCCCCCTCACTACACAAGGGAACGGGCTCAATACAGGATTCACAAACTAAATTTAAAATAAAGCAGACAGTTTTCAATACTAAAGTGTTAGCACATGTGACTTCTATATAATAAGCTATATAACAAGTTATATCATGTTTGTTACTTGGATAACAGAGTTTTTGTGGATTGACATTCAAATATAAAACCATAGCAAAGTTCAAGTAGTATGTTCAAAATTATGTTTGAAATAAAAGATCCCCGAACTGAGGAATAACTTATGCTCTAGCCAACCTGACCTGTGTGAAATCCCACTGGGCTCTACATGAATTCCTGACTTAAATGATTAGGTTTAGAACTATAGACTGTTTTTGTAAATACTTCACTATTCCTTAGTTAATCATAAAAATATTAGAGGCTTCTTACCACAGAGATAAGAGAAACAACAGGGATCTTCCTGTTTTGCTTCCACAATAAATTGATCTTCTCTGCAATCCAGCTGGGAAGCATTGAAACAAGCTGAAGGATCACATTCTGCAGAATGTGAAATAAACGCTATTCTAAAAACAGCCACAGAAATAATACTAAAAAGATTGATAAAAGGTATTCTTCATCTACCCCGAATTGTCTGTAAGTCAAAAGTGACACAAAACACAAATGCAAAAAAATATTGGCATTTGGACAAACAAAAGTCATTACTTGGTGCTATTTACAATGTCCCATTTTGTTAACAATTAAAACAACTTGTAGGGCAGGTTTTCTTGCAACACATAATACAAGTGTGGAAAATGTCCCAGAAACTGTGTTTATATTTTCCTTACCGCATCGGTACTGAGGACAGCAGGACAGGGGGTGGTAACCTGCCACTAATTTTTCACTGGGTTTGCATGTTGGAATACTCTTGTCACACAATGACACGTTACATTCTGTGGGATAAAAAAACCAATCAATTTTGACACATTTGAACAGATACAAGTGGAAGTTCTATATCTCAAGCTGTATATACCATTCAGTATAGAGATTCACAAACAACAAGCAGCCCAAGTCAGCTTAAAGTGTACTCCATACCATCCTGTAGACCTCCAAGCTCAACCCAGGGCTGGTGGAGCTCCAATCATGTGACACTGTGCAAGCACAGTTACATCCCTCTTAAAGCAGGTATTTACCTACAGTGCTTCCTACACATGAAGCCAGCTGAAATGTCCCAGTGAAAATACTCCCTTAACAAATTGACAGTTCAGTGTTGGTTACAGGTGTGCAATGAGCAAAGCATATCAATTGGACCATCTGTGCTCATTTTCCTTGAAGGTGTTACGAAGAAATTAATATCGTATCGTTTACTTAACATTTTAGGAGCAATGAGCTTATTCCTTGACCATGGCTAGAACAGTGATCAGCTCACAGAATACTGCTTCTGTGAAACAGCAGTAGGTCAGAGTATACTGCTCCTGATACCAAAGCATTAATAAGAAAAGTGAACAGGCTCTGATGACTGCCCCAATTACCAAGCTACTTTATCATCGAGTATTTATTAATTAATTTTGAAATTCAACCAAAGAGCTTCAAAATTCATTTTGAACAGAAGTTTTGTTTCACAAGCAGACTTCTAAGAACAAAAAAAATATTTCAGTGAGTCAGTTCTTACAAAGCAAAGCAGCCTGCTTTGCTGGCCCAACAAGTACCTAAAAAACACTTCTGAAAAAGGCTACCTTAGACCCTGTCTAAAGATCATCATCTGCCACTGAATGTCAAGCACTTAATCTTATACTTCTGTTGCTGAAAATAAGTGTGGTACATACCACAAACTTTCTTTGGACAGCAAGCTCTTTCTTCGATCACATGGACAATAACTTCCCCTTCTCTTTCACAGACTGGTAGTGGATCCTCATAGCATTCAGGTTCTACAGCAACAATGCTTCCATTTTCTAAACAGTTGTACATGCAGCAGCCTCTCATGGACCCATTCCAGATCTCCCCAGCAGAGCGGGGTTGTCCTTTGTTATCTGTACATGCTGAGAGAAAAAACATTATATCCCTTCAGCAAGTAGAGAGTGCAGATTTCCTGCAAGCAGCTATGAATTCCATAGAAGTATTGCATAAAATAAGACTGCTGTGGAGCATTATGATCAAGGAACCCAAGAAAAGATGATGACCTCAAAAAGCCCAAATGAACAAAGGCTTCGCTATGGGTGAAAATAAATATTGAGTGTGAGGGAAAGAACCTGTCCATGCTATTCCTGCCTGAGTAATCCAGGAAAGAAAACCTGGGTGCTATGGAAGAATGACCATTATTTTTCCCTTACTGAAGTACATCAGTACTGGCTGTTGAATCCAAGTGCACTGAAAGCTCGAACTGGTGAGATAAATGAAGGCTCTGTTGAAGGGAGCTATACCAGATCGCACTTACTGGGGACTGACAGGGAACTTAAACATCACTTCTAGTGAGCTGCAGCTAATATTCGCATATTTACAAAACTGCCTTCTCCTGCAGCACTTACTACATTTTTCTTCTGGTATACAGAGGTCAGAGTCTGTTCTATGCAGAATAGTGCCATTTTTACAAACACAGTCCTCCCTTAAGAAGGAACAGAGAGAATCTTCATAGAACCATTTATTCAAGCACGTCTTGGCTTCACAAGGTTGCACACAAGGCTGGTATTCCTTGCCCTCAGGACAACTCAATGCTGCAAGTAATAAAAAAAGGGCAGTGAGTGCTGCTGTTATTCTTTTAGCATTTCATTGGACTAACAGGTAGTAAGAAAAAGCAAGTGTATCATAGAAAGCATGCATTTATATTTCTAACAGTATTTTAAGAAACTAATTCAGTCAAGATTAAAACTGATTCAAGATACTTAAACAATACATCTTAAGAACTTTTACCGTGATTTACGAATGCTGTGATAGAATGAGATGGTACTCACAATAACAATAGAAAAAAATATATTTTTAACTCATCACTAAACACTGCAGCAGTATAAAGCCACTCTGGAGCATAGAACATAGCTATCTGCTTACCACAGTAATCAGGTGTCCTCCATTTAATGCAGATGTTGTGCTTGTTGCATAAAGCCACATATGCAGAAAGTGCATCACACTCATAGTTCCAAAAATAGGTACTGTTGATCCACATCTTCTCACAAAACTCCTGTGGTGACACCTGAGAACATATTGTAATTGAGGATTAACAAGTGGAAAAGCTTTCTGCAATTTAATATTTAATTACAAGAAATAATACAGCTGCAAGGGAAAAAAAAATATCACAAGCAGTGTCTGAAGCAAAAAAATAGCATTTTTTCCAGAACACTCATTCTGCAAAACTTCAACTTACAGAATTTTTTTATGCTCATTAGTAGGCACAGAAGACAGTCCTAATGACATTGTCACACTACTTTTGCAGTTACTGCCCCGTCAGCTAGAAGTCAACAATCTCAGCTAAGTATTGCTGTTATACCTTCCATAAATTCCTGCTGTGAATGAATTATTACTGAGTGCTCTGTTTCTGTGCCTACAGGAAGACCCAATAGCCTGTGCCTATTGCATCTAAATGCAGGTGGTGCAACCAATCTTTTTTCTGTTCTTGTTTTTATAGGCTTGCAACAAGGTGGAAAAGTCAGATTTTTCCTGTTTACTATGGTGGTGCAGCCCAGCTCTCCCTATGGTTTCAGCAGCCTTCAAGCAGTCGCTCACTTTGCCATAAAGTTAATTGCACTGATGACTGTTTCCTATCTTTGTCCAGTTGCTTCATGCCTGTGAAGAGTACAATTTGCTCTATCCACTCTGGCTCTACTCCATAATGTATGTGGAAGAAAAGAGATTTCCAAACAGATGAAAACTCCTTGGCAGTTTTGATGCTATGTCAGGTTTTGCTATGAACTAGTAAAAGATGCAATTGCATTGTATTTGAGGCTATAAGTTCTCTTGGAAGCATATATGAAGTAGGAATTCTGACTATTCAGATTCCCTTTAATTATTTTTTAATGAGATGTGTTAAAACAGTTATGAAAAGCATTCTGCTACCCGCTGGTGCTAGGTCTCCCTTCTTGATTCCAAACTGCTTATCATTGCTCCCTCCCATTAAGTTTCTGTGGCTAATATCTATTAACCTTCAAACAAACAAACAAACAACAAAACTCTTTAGCCCCTTCCTTTCAGACCTCCATCAATTTTTTTCTGCCTGTGGAAAGCAAGGAGAGGGCTTGGAAGCTTGAAGGAAGGGGCTTAGCTGCCTGCCGTACCTTTAACAGTATTTGTCTGTGATAAAAGCTGAAGAGTATCACAATGCAAACCAAGGGTGGAAAGGCAGAACACCAAGAAGTGAATCAGGAATCTGGACACGTCTATCTCTGAGAAGGAATGGGCCCCTTCAGTAATTAATCCTTTCACTTTGAATTAAGTGGGGAAAGTAATTCAGACCTCAGAGATTTGGGGGTTCCTCATTCAGGAAAGCAGCTCTGCTGCACTACCCACCTCTAGTGGTAATCTGCGTGCTACAGCTATATCCCTATTAGAAAGTACATTCGCCAGAAACAAAAGATAATGCTTTCTGTAAGAAATTTCACCAAATTGTCAACATAATAGTGAGTATATCAAAATTTGTTTAACTGGAAATGTCTTCAGTTCAAGCAGTCTCAGACTGCATGAGTTACTTATGTATGCAGCGGAAGCATGAGGCTTTCTGTTCTAGTGATGCATGTCACTAGATTTTTTATTAAAAATTGAATTATTATTTGGAATGTGCTTGTGTTGAGGTGATGATCTGGTGTCTCTCCTTTGAGCTTTGCCTGCTGAATAAATTAATAAAGACCATAATACACAGGGATCTATATAAATGTATGCTTACAGTGGACAATATGACAAGAGTATTAAAGCCAACATGACAGAGGTATTAATTAGAACCCTACAGTGAAAACTATATTTTAATATCAAAAGGTATAAAATAACCTTAAACTTGAACTATGCAGGTACACCTGGAATATAATATAGGGTCTGGAATGGAATATTTGGAACATAATGTAATCTTGTAGTGGGCTGAGTCAAAAAAGGGCCTCAAGCATCTGTGCACTTACAGCTAAATCTGGGGATGTGGTTAGAGAGAAAGCTGAATATAAGTCTGATTTTTTTTTTTGTTTGTTTGTTTTTATTTTAATACTCTTCCTAGTTAAAGGCTTTAAGGATCATTTTGAAAAGCCTGCCTGTTAATTATACTACCTTGAAATGATAAGTATTGTCAAATTGACAATGAAATTCTGAATTGACAGTCAAGTACACTCAGTTTGGGGATATGCCTTTAATAGCATGCAGAAATAACCCAACTATAAGAAGGATTGCAGAACATTTTTCTGCCCAAAACATTTTACATATTGGACTAATTCCAGCAAATGCTTGACTCAAAAAATCTGAATGCTATTCTATGATAAATAAGCAATAGATAAAAACCATACACATCTCTCTTGCTCTTTTCCTAACTATAAATCTTTAATTTGCACCTGGAATTTCTCTGATCTTCATACTCACTTTCTTGTGACAAGGGATGAAAGTGCTTCCATTTAACAGTTCCATACAGTATGTACAGTTATCTTCAGTACAGTTTCTTACTGGCCTCCTGGTTGTTACATCAAGTGATTTCTCAATTTCCCAGCTCCTAATGAACACTTCAATTTCCTCCATATTTGTAATTATGGTCCTGTTTTGCATTTTCAGATCATCAGTAGGGTCTCCATTACACACCCCTGGGGACAGAGCATCACATTCAAAGTACAAACAAATATGCCATATTACTTCCTTTGGGAAAGAAAACCACTGAAAAAAACGCTTCCCCTAAACCCCTGACATCTACTGGCTACCTGAATTCATTATTGTATGTATTCTGTTGATTAATCAATGAAAACATGTACTTCCTATAAGCACATAACAAGTCTTTAATGCCAAAATTTTTATCTTCGTAACAGTGTTTTGCATCCTAGCAACTAATCAACAAAGGTTCCTTTATCTGATTTTCACTTTCCTTCTGCATTGCTAGCTGCACCTTAAGTGCTTGCCTTCGTGCTTCCAGCCCTGTATCCTGATACTCTCCAGGGTCCCTTGTAGGACTGGTTTGGCCTCACATGACAGGTTGCTATTCTCTCAGGCAGCATGGAGAAACACAGAAGGTGATACTTGCATAAGGAGCATTTGATGGTAGCACCACTCTCCAATATTCTTAATACTTCTGCTTCTTGCTGCTGCCCTAACGCCAGCCCGCAAACTGTGCTGGTTTTAGAATTTGTAGGGTGATGCTAAAAAATTGCACAATAAATACAGCTTTAAAAATAAAGCCACTTTGCCACATGGTCCCACAGTTTTTTTCAGTTTGAGAGGGATAGGATAGGAGAATGCCAGACAGGAATAAAAGGCAGAGAATAGAAAAGAAGCACTAAAAGAGGCTTCAGACTTCATGGCAAAATATCAGGTAGAGAGCAACACTTTACAGTGGAGGTTGGATTTGTCTGCAGAGTCTTCCTTTTTCTTTGCATGGCACATTGAGTAGCTATTCTACAGTGCTTCCTACATTGGACCACATCTTATCCCAATCTTTTTCAGTGTGCACAGAGAAGATGGCATGATACTGGAAAAAGATGCAGAGCCAGCATTCATCTTCGCTCAGTAGATCTAGGAGAACTTTCATTCGAGCAGAATACAGCAATTGATTTTAAACTTCTTTTGTTTATAGCTATATTTAAAACATATCTGAATTGTTTTTTGTTTGCTTTTAAAACTGAAAGCAGTTTAAAATATTATAAGTTCATTTTCCTGTTCCATATGGGGTAGACTGTAAAATTACAATGCACCAGAAAATGAGCATTCATGACAGAATTAAAGTAACTCAAATACCTGCTTACAGTTTTCCATATAAATCCTACTAGCAGAGTTATAAGAAGGATATCAGGGAAGCCTGAAACATGCTCGATTTACTATCATTGTAAGCCTGAGACACGTCAGCACAGTTTTGGACCCTAGATCCAAACTTAACAGATCTCAATTTGGATTCACTACCCTCGGGGGACTTGGGCCCTTACCAAGATATACGTTTTATCAGGATTTGTATAGCGATAAGCTGCCACTGCTAGCATCTGATGGTTGTCCTTTTCTCCCATAATCACTGAAATATAGTGTTACTACCCGAACTTCTTCAGTAGCCACTTCTCCATGGAAAATTTTACCCTTTTCTTTACCTGACTTCAACAATATTCTTAAATGCAGGCAGCGATGAGTACAGGTTTTTTACAGTTAATTGGATACAATCTAATGATCATTCCTTGCTCTGCAAAGCAGAGTACTTTGAAACAGAACTACTGATTTACTATTATTAATAGAACTTCACAAGCCCACCTCAAATAGGATTATCAGTGTAGTTAATGGGAGTCATAAGGAGAGCTATACGGACAGCAGGTCACAGACACAAAAGGCAGGTGTACATTTTAAATGGGAAATTATTAAATATAAAAAAATTATACCCTCACCGCAAAGTCCTTCTGTCTTCATGGATGTGTTAGAGTGCAATCCATACTGTATATCGATGATGCCTGTAGTGTGAGCCCACTTGATGCTAATACCAGCTGGGGTATTAACAACATACATTGCACCAGTATCCTGAATACTCAGCCCTTCTTTTGAAAATGGTAATGATTGAATTACAGAATCCACAACTACCTAAAATAAACCAAATATGTTTTAGGGATAAAAACAGATGGCAAAGATGCATTTTATGTCTCTACATTTTATAGCAAAAGATATTTTTTACAGCCTCTGCCACATACAATAACAGTCACAGTGCTTAAGTCACAGAGCTTCCTGTCAGTGCCATTTCCTGGAACTGCAAATGGAGTAGGGGTAAGAAAAAAAGATACAGAAATCCTTTCTGATTACAGAAGAAATAAATCTTGCTTATCACATATTATATGATAAACAAAAAACCTCCACCTGCATTCATTTATTCAAAATTATCTGTTCTGACCTGTTACTATCAGGAAAGGCAGCTTAAGTATTTATCACATTTTGGAACATTTCTGTTTGGCTCTAGGTTTTCTGGAAATACATTGTCCAGTATAAATGCTTTTGCAGCTTCCTTAAAATCTCAAAAGAACTTTGAAGTTTCGTTTTGGATAAATGGCATATAAGTGGAGCATGGTGTCAGAAATGTATATTTTTTGCTTCTAGCATACTATGAATTACTGGGAACCCGAACAGCAAAAGTAATCCTAATCCTATAGTGCATTCATTCTAAATCTAATCTATTGCATTCTTCAACAAAATAGCTCTCAGCTATCTTTTAAGTGTGCACATGCTGTATACATGACATATACTCACTTTTCTTGCTAAACGATTGATAAGTAATTGATATGTGCCTGTTGTTACATTTAATTTCTTAAAACAGAGCCCCGAAGTGCTTGCAGGGGGAACCTTAAAAGAAAAGTGACAGATAAGTTCAGTTACTATTTATTTTCTAATTGCCTACCAGTGCCGTAGGGAATTTTTTTAAGAGGTGCAATAATGATGTATCTTATAATTAGTAAAAGAAAAAGTACTCACTAGTTTTCTTATTGAATTTGCACTCTGAAAAAAATTAGAAAGAGATTAGAATTGCAGTAATAATCAGCAGCATTCTTATTCCCAGCTAATGCAGCTATTAATTATTTTTGTGAACTTTCTATGAATTCTTTTTAAAAACTTGATTTGCTTGTTGAAGATTTAAATCAAAGGGGTTTATGTGGAAAATAAGACACAAAGGGTAACACCATGACCTAAACAAGCTGACTTAAAAATACATAGAAATGCAACAGATATGCCAATAAAATCTCCTGCTCTAACTCTGATCAAACTGCTACTTTACCAAGGCATCCTCCTGCACAAGATGTAGCTCATATATACCATACCTCGGCTGGCCTTTAGGTGAACAGCTGTAACATTGAGAGAAACTTATTATCAGTATCACAAGATTTAGCATAGGCTGCAAGGCCCTTTCAAAAAATATTTCTTACAGAACCACAGCTACAGACTTCTAAAGCTCATCTGCTTCCGTGAGCTATGTTCACACCTTTAGTCTGCAATCAAGAAACAGTGAAGGGAGCAATTTAAAAGAAAACCTCTAAAACAGTGTAAGACTCAGGACTTAAAATTCAAGTGCACAGTTACCCCAGTGAGAGTACACAAGAGAGCAAATAGGGATGGAAAGGAAAGAGGCCTGATGGAGTTCCTCATCAGGAACTTCTTTATCCACAAAACGAAGGTGGAAATATAAGCCAGTTGTTCAAGGGCTACATAAATTAGGACTATGGACAGTGCAAAGGAGATGTAGGTAAAGACTCTAAGGATGAGACTGACCTGATCTAAACTGGCAGTCTAAAAATAAAGTGGCTGGATCCCCTCTGTAGGCATTGCAGTGAGTTAGACAACTACAAAGAACAACTCTTCACACTAGTCCCAAACTCATTAATACCTTCCTAAAATAACTACAACAGATTTCAGTGACTATTCAAAGTATTTTAGTATTTTTACCATACTAAATTATAAATTCAAGTCCTCAGGAAGATTTGTGGGTGGAGAACCTGAATGGAGACATGCAGATACAGAAGCTATGTCATCCTAATTAAGTTAAAAGGAACCTACATTTGAATTTCCTTATAACATAATACAACAATTACTGTTTAACCTGAGATAAAATTCTTTTATCTAGAAAGCATGATTAACCATGCTTCTTAAATATTAAATAACTTGACATTTTTTAATGGGTATGGCTTTTATATATAAGTTTTAATTGATAAAATTTAGCAGAATTTAGCAGTCTTATAACACAAAAAATCAAGAAACTATGACAATTTTTGCAGAAATGCAAGAATTTTACCTGATTAGCAGGACATTTTTCAATATGAGCAACAATAATTTCTCCTGGTAACTTGACTAAAATGTAGGAAGCCATATTACAGAGAGCTATGTTGTTTCCATCAAATGTGATAACACTCAGTTCAGACAGTATAGAACATTGACCTAAAAAAGAACTGTCATTTAATAAGATTACCACAAAACCGAATACAGGGCGTTTCTAAAAACATTCCAATTAAGCAATGTTTGCGCTCGCTCTCTCTCTCTCTAAATGTTCATATGTCCATATATATACTGATGACCTTGTTCTGCGGACAGCATAGTGAACCACAAGCAGAAGCAAGTGTCTTACATTACTCAGTGGAAATAGTTTAATCTATTGCTATGAGCCCAGAGTAGGGGAGAAAATTTAAAACGGTGAAAAATTTCACTTAAGTCAGCGTTTCACAGTCAAGGTCATTGAATCCATACAACATGAAATAAAATTCATTTATTAAAATATATGTCTTTTTGAGCCACTGATAACAAGATACTGATCTGTCCTGTCTTGAGATGGATATTTAAAAGCGCAATATGGGTTTCAGTAATGCTGCAAGGTTATTAATATGACTTCTTTTTGGCTTTTTTGTTTCCTTGGCAGACAGCCATCTGCCAGTTTCTGCAATTTCTAAGTATGAGTAAAAACTGCAGTTAGAGCTAACTGCAATTTGGGGGTTCTGTCTTGCAGAAAATGACAGTATTTAATTTGTTTCCTTCACAAAATGTTGAAATCTGAACATACCTACTGATAGAAATTCTGAAAAGAAACAGCTGGAATATGCTGATGTTCATGTTGCAGATTTCATTTCAGTCTTTTGATTCAAAAGAAAATATTTTGACTCTCTTGAATTCAAAGACACCAAAACTTTCAGTATATTTCATTCTGTTTTGCTGATGAACAGCTCTTTGAAATTCATATCAGTATTCAACCTCATATTCCCACTGTAATAAACCCTTAATTTATTACTTGAAATTTACAGATCAAGGCTCTATGTTGTATTTAAAAATAAAACAGTGACTTACAAGGACATTCCCATTCTGGGCAACAACTATCAGAGTTAACTTGAACTGGCATTCCTCGAAAACCACAGTCTGGCTTCTGCACATCCTTAAGGCAATTCCTTGAAAGGTTGTATAATATCCAACCCGTATTAACACATACATACTGGCTACATTTGTCAACAGGTTCAAGGTATCTTGGCTGTCATATAAGGAAAAAACAACCAGGATCAACTTTACATTCATTGCACTTACAGAGTCTAAGTAAGTGACCACTTTTTCATCACCCTGCTCTGAGACAGAATCAGCATGACTACAAGACTCCTCATCAGTTATTTTGGAATGAATTGCTTTTTTGTGACAGGTGACAAGGATGCACATCCACTCACCCACGTCCCTCCTGCTCCATCTAGCTTTGGTGGAATATTCTATGTAAAGCATTGTGCACTGAGGCTACATATATTCAGCAATAATCTGAAGCATTTTAAAAAATACAGAATCATCCATTCCCATCATTTTAAACCCTATAACAAAGAATCAGATGGAAAAAGGAAAGATGGAGTGAGATTATGCAGAAACAAAAACATCTAATGGATTATGGTTTTGTCTGCAGCTCAAAAATGTATTTTCCTACCTAGAATCAGCACATAGCTTTAAAAGTCTTACATCCAAGTTGCAGAATATACTAGGGCAGTATAGGAACAGCAATATTGAAACCATCTAAGAATAACTGAGTATTTTAAAACAGGCAAATGAAAACAAAATTAGGAGATTTTTAAAGCTCTGATATTACATACATAGCATAACACAATGGGCTGCAAAGCAATATCTATTTTAACACATAGGGGCAAGTAGAACTGATCATACCACACATTCAGAAGATGTAGACATCAGTGTATGCATCGCTGTACCAAAGGAAGCCTTGTCAGCTACAGCTATCATTGTTTCTGTGCTTGTCAGAGAACTTTGTGTTTCCACAGGCTCTGGAGAGGAAGGCAGAGACATTCCACCACTAGAATGAGATAAATCTACTGCAGTTCTGGTCTGAAGCTCTGCGGGCTCTGTTAAACTGAAATAAGGTTTAATGGATTTCTGTGTTGGGATATTCAACCAATCTGATATTATTACATCTGGGACTCCAGAAAGAGAGGGACTTTTTACTGTGGTTATGTTTCTTGGGAAAGATGAACTCTGAACTGGAGATACTGTCAAATAAGACAGGGAAGATTTCTCCGTTGTGGTTGGCTTTGTCTTGGTAACATTTCTTTGCTCATGTGAAATCTGACCACTTTCTAAAACATCCCCAGTTCTTTCAAATGAGGTTGCATATTTAACTTCTGAAGCTGTAAGTGAGATACTCTTTGTCTGTGATAATGGACTTGTAGTACCAGTTGTTTTCATTATCATAATTTTTGGAGTCTCTTTTGTGCTCTGTGAAGCCTGAGTCACTGCAGATGTAAATAAAGATCTGTGTGACACATGCATGGATGTTTCTGTGGTGGTAGGAACTGAAGCTGAAGCCATATAAAACTCCAATTCGGCAGCAAAAGAATCAGTGGTTTTTGCAGTAATGCTAGAGGCTACAGTAGTGCCAGAAGCAAAACTGCCTGAAGAGCTAGGTGGTATTTTTGCAAAAATATAAGGCACTTTTAAAGATGTAGCATTCACTGTTGTGTTCTTGATTGTTGGTGGAGTGGATTGAGCGATGATTCCAGCAGATATGGCGGATATTGTTCCGTCTTCTTCTGAACTTACCGAAGAACTCTGTTTTCCTAGAGAAACAGTAGAGATGTGAGTGGTCTTAGGAGGAGGTGAAGACATAGATACCCTACTGGACTGGCTTTTTAAAGTGGCTTCAGGAGTTGTAGGCATTAGTAAAGGGGACATTAAAATGGATGTTTTTAGTGTTGCTGAAAGGCTGAAAACCTTATGTTTGAAATTAATGTAGAAGAATCTACAGAAGAAGTTACAAAGTCTATAACTGGACTTTTTGATGTTCCTTGTGTATCAAAGATGAAACTGATGTTTGGGTAGCAGTTATATTTTGTGCTAATGATGATGTCCTACTGACTGTGAGAATCAATGAAGAACTTGTAGTAAGGAGATGTCACATAAAATTGTACTGATGTTGATAACAAGATATCAACAAGATCTGTTGATAACAAATAAAGATGATGACTTTGTAAGAGAAGGATCTTTAGGAATGAAATTGCCTGAACTTTGTACCGCAGGGTCAGTTTTCATTTCTGTCTGTGAACAGCTTGAGTAATCTGTTGTTTCTAAAGTGGTTATTAATGTAGCATTTAGAGGTAATACCAACGTCCTAAGAGGGGAGACTGCAGATATAATGGATTTCATTAGCTTTTTTAAAAATTGATGAAAACGAATCAGTGTGCATCATGTGTTTTTCTTCTGCTGAGGCTTTACTTGCTATAGACATATCAGAGATTATTCGATTGACAAGAAAAGTGGAAACTGCAGAAAGTACTTTGTAAAGACTTTTGGAGGCAACAGTGACATCTGCCGTAGCTTTTGGTTCCAAGGAGGTAATCAGAGAATGCACTGTTACAGATGCTGTGCGTGTTAGAGAAGGACCCCAAGAAGTGTTTATAGGAATTTAAGAAGCAACTTGAGGTAAAGGTACAGCCACTATGGGGTGAGCAGAAGAAATGCTGTCTTTTATTAAAGGAGATACCTGCTTGGGAACTGAAATTTCCACTAAAGATAAAAATGGCTTTGGATTAAAACTAGGTAAAAAACTTGCATTTAATATACTTGCATTTAATATCAAAGAATTTTTAGACAAGGGTTTTGCTGTTTCAAAATATGAAACAATGGTTAATTGAGGAAAACTTGTTTCAAAGTTAGCAAATCTAGTAGCTGGAATTTGAGGAGAGGCTGAATTCAGTACAGAAATGGGTGTTGGGTGAACTGCAGTTTAACTAATGCCAGACCTAGTTCTAACAGACAAAGTAGATATAGGAGATATAGTAGATGTGCTTAGTGTCAGCCATGAACCTAGAAGAAATACAGGTCTGGTGAAAGCTGCTCTGCCAGCCAGCAAAGCAGTAAAAGACACTTCAGGGAGTACTGCTGATCCCTTAGAATGATTTACTGAAGGACTCCTACTCTTCGCAATCCCTGGAGGCAGCTCAGAAGTGACAAAAGATGACTTGGAGGTTAAAGTTGTTAATAATGAGGTAGGGGGGAACAGTTTCCATCTGGGTGGTTGATGTTTCAGGTGGAAATGGAACTACAACTAGGGGAGCAGGTGTTAATAACACATAATGTGTTGTAAAAGGACTTGCAATGAGTTCGGTTGTTGGACTTGCTATTGTAATGGATAACGTTATAGATGCAGTAGAACTGACAGTATATGATGTGACTGCTGAGGCTTGAAGAGCTGCTGGAAAATCTATTGAAGAGGTGAGTGCGGAAAGGACAGTAGGGCTGGCTGTGCTGCGAAGTACATCAGAAGGCTCCACTGTGCTTGATAATGAAAATGCTGAGTAGATGGCTGCATTAGATGCTTCCAATGAATAAGAGTCTGTGATGGGCTGTGCCGACATATTCATTCCCCTTAAAACTGTGTTTGCTTTCATGGTTATTTTGCCTGTCACATCAGCATGGGTTGACTTAGTCCCTGAAGTAACAAATAAAGGAGGTGTCTGAGGACACTCTGTGGTAGTACCCGTGTGAGAGATTAGCAATGAAGGTTTTGTTCCAATTGCTGATTCTGTAGGTGTCACAGGTATGCCTAAAAGGAAAAAAATTAATGTTTCACTGTCTTTTATAGATCATTGGTAAAGCAAAATAGCAACATCTATCTCTACTAAAGTCCCATTTAAATGTTAGCAAATCAGAGCATCATTTTGCTGGGAAGATAACTTGCCAGGGGTTCCAGGTTGTCTAATGACTTTGAGAAACTCAGCTGATTCAGAATGTTTTCTAATTTTCTTTGCAAATGAAGTAGCTAATTTTTTATTATTGGTGAAAACCTTGATTTTGCAGAGCAATTATAGAAGCAACAAGGGAATTCTATTGAGAATTCAGTATATTCAAAATAGTAAAACATTTTGAATAAATAAATCTTTGGAAAGTAGTATACTGTGAGATAACTGCACTAGCAAATATCAACCAATGTAGTTAATTTGAAACTTGTAAAACAAAATAAGAAACAGTATTAAATGTAATTGTTATGTCAAAAGAATACTGTTTCCCAAAATAAACAAATAATGCAGTGTCTTCACACACCAGAAGTTATGAAATAGTTGCATTGAATTTGTTACTGGTTGCTCATAAGCTGAAAAGTCTGAACTTTTCACCACTGCAGTATTTCCTCCATTTGGGATCTTTGTCTTATATATACATGATATCTTAGCACAGTATATAGTCAAATATAGTTGCAATTAGTATAACACCATCACAGAAGGTTAAGTTTAACACAGTATTAGAGAAATAAAAGAACTTTAGCTATGGCTTGTTTGGAAGTAGGAGATTTGTTTCAGATTACTCAGAATGGAGTCTAAGTTCAGTAGTAAAGCATTAACAAAAAACACAATGTACATTTGGTTAAAAACTTTTCCATGGATCTTTAGAGTGATTTATAAAATTAGACCAATATAATAAAGTATACTCACAGTCTTCTGGATAAACACATTTAAGTGTGACCTCATCAAGGATCATGTTTTTGGGACAGTATGGCAAGCATCCTTCAACCCTTTAAAACAGTGTATCATTAATTCTAAAGCCACAGTAGAAAGGTAGATTAATTTTAACTTATTTCACTTTGTCAAAATCAAACACTTGAATATCTTCCCCATCAGAGTTTAGGGAACTTTCCACTGTAATGATGAACACAGCATTTGAGGCGTTTAAGGTCAAAAAGATATTGAAGAGCACAATTCTATTTCTAAATTGTTAATAATCAATTATTTACATAGACTGACAAGCATGATAGTTTTGGACCATTCTGCTTCTACAAACAGGAAGAAGTTCAGATCCCTAAGCAGAAGGGTTTTCCACGGACACAGAATTTCTCGTCAAGACTGCTGTTTTACCCAGATATGTTCATTTGAGACATTAAAATGTTTAGACTGACTCCATGGAAAGTCTCATTCTTGTACATTTTCAGCATGAAAGAGTGTAGACTAGTCCATATAATCCCTACCTTTTTCATTTTGGGGGAAGTTTTAATGAGAAGGTCATAACATTAACAACCAGTTTGCCCATATAGAAAAATATAAGAATGCCAACAGAGAAAATTTGTAATACTAGTAATATTTCTAATCATAAACTGCATATGCCTAGGGAGGTTGCCTGAAATACAAACTATCATTTCCTTTCCACCAGATTTTGTGATTGAGCTTTTAGGCATCTTTCTTTTTACTCTATTGTGGTTCCAGACGTGCCAGGGGTGATCCGTGGATACAGGAAATCTTATTACTAAGTAACAAGTTATCAGCTGTGTGAAACCCCTCACATCATGCCAATGGCTCTCTTTTATTATAAAGTTCCCTTCTCCTACAGGAGAGGGCGTAGTCCACCCTTAGTTACAGGTTTTGATCTCATAAGCGCCAGAAAGATGCAGTCATTCACAGCATAGTGGGTTACGATGTGGATATCAATCCATAGAAGGATATAGCCTTCATTTAATTTAATAGATTTCTACTCAGCCACTACCAGAAGCTAATCCCCTGGGCTAAGTATAGACTCTTATTCTTGTGTTGAAAGGTCCCATGTAAACAGGAGTGTATATCATGGGAAACGAGACTTTTTACAATTGTTTTCATATGACTTGTGAGACTTGCTTACAAGAGTGATACTGAAATCTGGATGAGTAAATATGAATGGATATTGCAGCTGCAGTCATTCTTAGAAAGTATATGGTACGCATATTACAGAAATCAATAGGGTAGCAATACAAGCTTAATTTTACTTACGGAGGAAGGAATTTACATGCTATTCCTTCAGGATCACTACAGGTTTTAACACAAGGATTAGCACAAGACTCATATCGCCACTCACACATTCTTCTATAAGGCACAGAGGCACTGAGTTCTGAGAAAGAAGGAAAAGGTATTATTTATTGATTATGTAGTCAATAAACTATAAATTTATAGGTTTTTTTTGTACTGTACAATGGAGTTTTCAGAAAAAATAAAAAATTAGAGAAATTTTTGAGAACTTCTGAATATGTGAGATTTTGTTCATTATCAGTTTCAAGTCTTTTATGTTCATTATCAGTTTCAAGTCTTTTATATTCAGTCAAGCTAAAAGACACTGAAATGTCAAGTTTCAAGTTGCAAACAGCTACTCACTTTTACAATATATTATGTGTAAAACCTTCAAAATCAGTTAAACACAGTGAAGGTACTGCAAAATGCAATATTTACCTTCAATACTAAAGCTACTCAAACGTTTGAATTCTTCTGAATCATCATACTTTGCCACTTTAACACCAGATGAGGTGAGAATGATGAAAAAGCCTTTTTTACTGTGCAGTTCGAAGGCGCTGAGCCCTGGACTCCAGAGGCCCTGGTGGTGGAAGAAGGTGGCTCGTCTCTGAAAGGAGTCACTTGACTGCCACTGTTCCAACCCAGCGGTTTCATTGTCATGTACATACAGAAAGTAGTTTGGTCTTTCAGCAGATTCAAGGGAAACAAGAGAGAGAGCTTCCACAAAAGAAAAGGAATTAAAAAGATGAGTAAGATTTTCAGAATAAAGCACTTAAAAGTGAGATTAAAATCTATATATTCTTTGTTAAGTGGCTCCCTTTTAAACAACTGGTTTTTGCGGGAAAATATTTAAGCTTTATGCAACAAACAAAAAAAAAGGTTAGAAATTCACGATCTAAAGGAGACTTCAAATGATCACATAATCAGAAATTAGCAGAAAGCTGATCAGTTAGATCAAAACTACATTCAGTCTACTGCTACCAGCCTTTGAAATGATTCATAAGCAGTCTGAAACTGGGACTTGCTCAAATTGGGAGTTCCTTCTCGAATTAGGACTAATACCTACCAGTTCAGCTGTACCAAGTTTTCATTAGTAGATAACACCATGCAAATTTTGTAAGAACATGCTTGACTTCACCTTGAGGCCAGGCTTGTTTTACATACAGTTATATCCAGCAATACAGTAAGAAAACCTGTGCCCCAAGAAAATACTCAACCCTCTATTTGCTCTATGCATGCCGGAAATCAAAAGTGAAGAAAATGCTCTGAAAATAAGAACTCAGAAGACTGACTTCATATTTGGTTTTCAACTTGAATAAAATCTTGAAGTGTTTTTAATGTAGGTCAATACTATCTCATTCCTCATAGGTATAAAAACTGCCTGTGTGCTGCACAGACATAATGAATGTTTTACTTCCACTTTACAACAGTTGTGGAATTGACAAGACAATTAATTCTTCTGTTCTGTACTTTCTCATTCAGAAATCATATATAAACCCCTAATTTCTTCACAGTCAACGGTTTATGAATATATTTCCAATTTTTACCATGAAGACATCCCTTCTCTATCTTGATTTTTTAGGGTTTGGGATTTTTTTCAACAAATTAAATTCTTTGAGAAAGCAATGGCAAAATCTGTATTGACTTGATCAGCACAAATAAGTTCATAAGTTCAAGAAAGCAAAATATATACAGAAGGAAAATATTAAACATATTTATTTTTGGTTGTATAGTTTGGATCAATCTCTGATAAGTGAAAAGTAGAGCTTAGGAATCTTTCTGAGCTTTCCACTTAAGAAACTGCCTTCTACGTTGTATGGAGATGCTGCTCACTGACAGTGCAGGAGACATATTGGTTGTTCTAAGTTGCACATTTTATAGTCCACTGAAAGTCACAAAAAAGAAGAAAAGATAAAGAAGTGGTATTACTGGAGATGAAAATATCCTGTATTTATCTTCAGTTTTGATACTGGCGAGGTTCATGTGCAAAATTATCCATTTTCCAGTTATACAAACTAATTAATTATTTGTTTATTTATTTTTTCCACAAAGGAATTCTAATCACTTGTATTTTGCAATATTTCTTAAAAAACCTTTGAAAAGTCAGCTTTAAAGCTGGCTGTGAGGTTTACCAGTTTATTTTTTTTTATTTAATAACCCCAGTATTCCTCAGTTTTGAAGTTGGCTGCCTCAATCTCACTTATTCCAATAACTAAAAATATCTATGCTATTTTAGAAGATTAATCAAAAATCATCCAAAATCATTCATATAGTTTGAAAAATATATATTGCCATTAGCAAAATTGTTGAGAACACTTACATAAATCTTTATCTTTGAAAAGTCCTGGAGTTATCATGAAACTGAAAAATACATTTCCATACGCTCCAGCTCTAGGCAGGGGAAATATCCTTCTACTAGATATATTAGCTCCTATAATTGTGTCATTCTGTCCATAACTTGCCAAAATATAGGGTCCTTCACCAAGACCTAAGGGGAGAAAAATCAAAATAGAAAAAGAAAAATCCTCCTTACATAACATACAAAATCTTAGTTAACATAATATATTGTCTTAAATACATTGGAATTACAGATCAGTGCCTCCAGTTATTACACTGGTTTAGGTCTGTATCTGTCTGTTCAACATACTCCCTTATTCTTTGCTTGCTGCCCAGAATAAAGCAGATACAAAGTGAGCGCAAAGAACTGTGGGTAGCTGTGCTCACAAAATGACCTGTACAAGAAAGCAATCTGGGCTGCTTTTTTATGGTGTTTAGTCTTTTACATGTCCTTATTTCTATAATTTGAAAGATTCTGAATTCAACAGAGCAACTTTAATATTATTTCCCACATAGACACTGAAGCTACTCTAAGATCTACAAGCCAATTTCTCCTCGCAAAAAAACCCCAGATTTCAAATTATATTCAACTTCTGGCACAATATTGCTTAAGCAGTTGCCTAGTTCATCCTCTCCCACAAACCGCTTGCTTCTGCCCCCCTACTGTCCCATTTATTATGACCTCCTAAGTGCTTCAGCAATGAAGTGGTCCAGCTGAAAAGCAATCAGTAAATTTTTCCAGTCTGGTTCACCACATCATTATTCAAAAGCTCATGCCAATAGAAATGTGACAACAGCGTCAGCTGGTACTGCTGCCAAAACAGTGCTGGCCTAACCATGGCCTGCAGCAAACCTCTGGAGCTATTTCTGCTAGGCTGGAAAGGCTGACAGGGATACATCCAGATATAACAGCATCCATCTTTGTCACTATAACCCACTGAAAGAACCAAGAGCAGCATACTTCTAAAACCTTACTTTGTGAGTAAAAAACAAAATGTGTAGATTTTGTAAAGGCTTTTAATACTTACAGTGAAAAGACTGAGCCCTTTCCCAGCCTAAGACAGCTCCTTTCAAATATGAATCTTCCAAGAGAGAAGGAATTCTCATAATAATGAGATTTGGCTCAGCTAGAAGTTAAACACTGATTTCTAAACAAAGCTGCTTGAAAATAACTACTGTTTTTATATGAAAGCTATGTTGGAGGTCATGTGTACATAAAGCCCACAAGCTTGCCACTTTTAAAGAAATGGCAAGACAACTTATCTCAAAAAGCCCCTTTATTCTAAATCATTGAATGCTTATTCCTACATATTAACAGACATTTTGCCTAGGACTTGAACAAAAGCAGGAATTTCCTTAAAAGATTAACAGTCTGAAGTCATGCAGAACAAAAGAGAATCAGAGAAGCCATCCTAGTCCCAAAAGGTGTTTTGCTGGCACTTCGTGGTAGCAACATGCATAACACCATCCTTGACCTTAACTTTGATAGGCAACTAAGCACCACACAGCTGCCCACTCACATCTACATGCTGCTACTGCACTGTGCCAGACTCCTCAGAGGAGAAAAAAATCATCCTTGTATGATGATCATTATGGGATGCAAGCCACTAAAAAAAATGTGTCAAAAGTCACATTTATTTCATTGCATTTAGTCAAGTTTCCTTTGCTTTTCAATATCTTGCTCCACACAAAGCACATGCATATTATCCAAATATAAGTGGGGATGCTATAAGAATTAAGAATTCCTCATTCTAAGGAACTGTCCTTTATAGTACAATACTTGTGAGACTTGTGCATAAAAACCTGTAACCTTTCACTTTTAGAATATAATAGATCCCAGTTCTTAAATTTACAGTACAAATGCAAGGTAACATCCTTCTATTGCTTCTCCTTGACTGCCAAGATGTGCTGCAGAGCACATTTATTCACCCGCAAATTGAATATAATGAGTTTATTAATTGAGACATTAGGGATTACTAAGATCATTCAACACAGCAGGGCCACTGACCTTTACACATTAAAAATAGAAGCAATTTTAAAACTACATACACCAACTCGAAGAAAAAGCCCATCAATTAGTTCAACTGAGGTTTTAATTGAATCAAAGCAATGTGTTTTATATGATAACAAAGAAGAAAAAGTAAAACAAAGCAAGCCACATCAGAATGAAAACCTAGAAGATAATTGCATAGTGTGACAAATGTTCATAAAATTTTGAGTTTTTTTTATTTTTACCCCTAAAATTATACCAAATTAATTATTATTCTGATTTATGTAACTCTGATTAATTCACTATCATCAGAGACGCATTATATCCACGCCATTCGTTTCTGGAGAAAAGCACTTGAATTTCCCTGTGCCAAAGGCAGTTAGTTCAGTGAGGTGAAAATGCAAATGTTAATAACAATGTGTAACCTTCTAAGATGCACACTAGTGCATCAGTATTTGAATTCCTTACTAATGCAGGATTGTGTATGCTTACATAGGACAAATCTCAAGTAATAAGTGAGATATCACACAGAAAAAAACAGTATTTTAGATATCCATAGCAGAGCAGGAGGAAAGAAAAAGTCACATAATGGTATAATGAGGTCAAATAGACAAAGAGTATGTTGCAAAATGACATATAATGCTCCAGGCTGCTCATACAAGTCACCTCTCCTTTTTAATGGACTTGAAGGTCCAGTGAGTTCAAGGTATTGTGACTATGCAATCCTACCCTAGGGAATGGGGAGAACGGAAAAAAGAGAACTTCCAGCACTGCTGCAACTGACAGAGATTCTCAGCACAAGCTGCTAGGGGTTTTATATGCACGGTTCTCTGTATCATGTTTTATCTGAGATGCCAGATGCGTTGTTTTGCTTACAGCTATGTTTCCATGCCACCACTGCCCCTGGACATAGAGCAAAAAAGCCCATGCGGACTTGCTTTGCTAACTTGCTGAGCTCATTAATACCCACACACACCCAAATCAGGACTGCAAAAAGTCACAATCTAACCTGGGAAAGAGGGATATTATCAAACTATATTTTCTTTCATGGTTAGTCTGATTTAACCAGTGTAAGAAAAGTGTGTCCTGGGTATTTGGTTTTGAAAGAGAAAATAAGTGAGGAGGGGAGAGATTAACATCTCAAAATAGCATCATACAGAAAGAAAGATGTAAGAATAGAAAACCTGAAAAGTAGATTCAGCATGATATATAAATATGAGGATGAATCAAAGATAGTAATATCAAATGCTACATACCTTGATTGTAATAATCACAGTCATAAGCTAAAAGAAATGAAAACAATCACATTATTATTACAAAGTAACATCAGAATCTATGCATATCTGCATTCTAAAAATGTAAAGTTCACTCTCATCAGAGGGAGTTTCAGTGAGTGACTTTGTTTTCTTAGGCTTTTATTTAGAGACATACAGCTGTATTTAAACAGATGTGCCAGGACAGCAGACCTAAAGCATGAATTAATCTACAGCTGACAGCATGAATTATTCTACTTTTCACCATCTGTGAAAAGTAGAATGGACTGAAGCTCTCTGCAGCCCTACACAGAACACTGGACGCACCCAGTGCCTTTCCAACACTCTCTGCACTGGCACACGGTCAGCCCAGCCAGTCTTCTTCAGTAAGACAGCAAATTTGGGTGTATAACACTAGGAGCTAACACAGAGACAGCTTGAAAATGGTGAAGAGGGACACTTATTATCCACCTGCTTCTGTCATATTTTTATTATTGGGCAGCAAAAGGCCAAAGATGCCTCAAAGATGAGCTCCAGTGTGAGGCCAGCCCAGGTACATACCACAGAGGGAAGGAGATCGCCAGTGAATTGGTGCTCCTTGCTGGCAGCACTTGTGGGCATAAGCTGCAATACTGGTACACAAGCACTCGCAGTCCCCACCAAGATTGCAGTTGCACGTATCTGTGTGACAATTTTTGACAAAAGAAGTCACATCAATCTGGGGAAAAATAAATAAATAAAAGAAAGAGAGGGTTGGAGACTTAATTGCATGAGCAATACAAATTCCTGTTGCACCATTTTCAGCAGAAGTGCTACCTCTGGATGAGCTGAAAGGATTTAACACAAAAATAAAGTATTTTCTACGGTTTGGGTACATTCCCATACAAAAAATACACTTTGAATTATCAGGTTGTACCTATGTTACAGGCCAAGAGAAAACTTTAGTCAGTGACTACAAGTGTGTCTGTCCGCATATTTGCTGTTCATCGGTTTTGGAGCTATATTAAAGCTGGCAGTTCTGTTTTTATAAGGCAAATACTGCCATCTATAGTTATCCTGTCAGTTTTGCACAAAGAACAGTCTGCAGAGAGATGCAGCTCTGATTATAAAGTAATTAAAGTAATAATTTGTAGAAGGAGTTTTGATTAGTGAAAGAAAGATTGAGTGATACTTTGCAGAAAAATATTCCTGCACTTATAAAGATTTTAATATACTTTGCCCACAAACATTCATTAGATCCGAAACCCACATCCCACCTTAAAATGCTATCACATTGTTGTGGTTTAAGCTTAGTTGTAAATTAGAAAAGCATGTAGCCTGCTTGTTTTCCCCCCACAACCTGTCCTTCCCC